>JACXGI010007131.1:0-38754 GCA_016801175.1 Esox masquinongy
CAGTGCCACAGACTGATCGACTCCATGCCACGCCGCATTGCTGCAGTAATTCAGGCAAAAGGAGTCCCAACTAAGTATTGAGTGCTGTACATGCTCATACTTTTCATGTTCATACTTTTCAGTTGGCCAACATTTCTAAAAATCCTTTTTTTGTATTGGTCTTAAGTAATATTCTAATTTTCGGAGATACTGAATTTGGAATTTTCATTAGTTGTCAGTTTTAATCATCACAATTAAATGAAATAAACATTTGAAATATATCAGTCTGTGTGTAATGAATGAATATAATATCCAAGTTTCACTTTTTGAATGGAGTAACTGAAATAAATCAACTTTTTGATGATATTCTAATTATATGACCAGCACCTGTATATGTTCAAGACATCATTTTACCAGCAAGAATGATTTGGTTTTTTAATTACTGGAAAAATATGCATGTACCAAAATCTGGTGCTCTCCACAATATTTATAGTTTCTGTAGTGAGGATACATAATCTTGCCAGAAATAGTTTGTAATTTACCTGCAGATAATAAGTTTCAAGCTCAAAATGCAGTAGTAACAGTTTGTGTATCAGGGATCCAAATTAATAACTTCTTCAACGACGTGATACAGTTCCTGAAATCCACCTAAAAGATCTGTTCAGAATGAATTTGTTCGCAGACATAATGCATATGGCAGCATAATGTGACTTGCTTGCCTGATCTTGGTTGTAAACCTGGGATGTCCTAACACCATTGTGTTAGTGTACTGTATAATAAGACGCTCTATGACAGGGCTTATCATATTTAGGGAGTGAAAAGACCCTCCGAGGGTGTTCTACAAAGAATCCTTAGAGGATGGAAGGGTTAATCGAGGTTTGTAGGCATAGCTATACTCTTAGGCACAACCATTCATAGGGGCTTCTAGGTAGCACTATTTACAGGGATTCTACAAACAGAGTTCATTTTTGGATACAAACCGAAGAAACCCATGGTTCAACAGTCTGTGAGAAGTCAGTCAGACTTAAAATGTGTGTGAAAGTTTCAACAAGAGCTTTGTGTAACAGCTTGGAGCATGAAGATACGATCATCTTTGTTGTGTATTCAGGATCGCCTCCAGTCGGCAATTAAATAATGGCCTACCACTGCAATTATTTTATGAAAATAAATGAAGGATGCCCTATGCATTCCAATAAGGCACTACAACACAGATTACAAAGTAGTATTGGTCGCACACATTATAGTAGTGATTGCGAGGCATGCTTGTTTTCAGCTCCTATGCACGTATTGTAAAATAATGTTAGAATGTTAAGTGTGTAGGAGCCAGAAACATGGCAGGTGAGTAAGCGCCATCTTGCCAGAAGAGACAACGAATTACATTATAGTTTGTTGTATAACATTTTATGCTTACACAGGTTTCCATATTGACTATTTTTCACCTGCCAAAATAAAACAACTGGATAGGTTGTCTCAGTGAAGTACCTACCTGGTGTTTTTCTTTTTGTTTGTTTGTTTTTTTAGTAAAACGCCAGGAGGATATGGTCATATAAAGTGTGATGTCAGACAGCGTCTTTAAATATTTATCATCCGTCCCTGACTGCCGCAACCGCATTCTTGAGAACTTTAAAAAAGCAGTCAAACATGAGCTGAACAGCGCAGATCCTGTGAAATCGAGGCGGAGCGGTTGCACTGATCTGTCAGTTGCAGAATAATACATCGAGCCTTTTGGGAGATATAGACTTGAGGATTGCGTGCTTATAATTGTCTTTATCTAACCGAAGCATTATTTTACCTTTATCAACGGATTTTACTAAACAATGAATGGGATTAAGGGAAACTACTGGGGGTTTAATTGTTTCGGCGAAGGATCATGAAATTAATTAATATTCCAGATGTCCTCATTCTAACACTCAAACTATTTCACCTGGGCGGGATCATTCATAAATTATTCAAAAGTTACCCAGCAATACTTTAAAAAGAAATTATGCACATTTTGGAAAGGTAGGCTAATGCATTGGAGAAAAATTGAACTGGTTTTCTGTCGTATTGGGATGTTGGCAGAGGCAGAGTCCGGTTCCACAGGGAGACACCGCAGTCCAGGAGCAGCTCTAAAGGATGCAGTCCCTTAGCCCATGGAGAAATGGCATGTAGGTTAATTTCAAGCCGAATCGTGCCATCTTCAAACAGGCTGAGCAAACGATTTATTTTTATATTCACACTTTCATTGTCCTTTACATATTTATGCTACAGCATCATTTTTTGTTGTGGTACAATTATGCCAAACCAGAGTTATGAGGAAAAAAGGTGCCTCCATCACAAAAATGTAGGAAGAAAAAAACTTCTTCAAAAAGATTGCACTTTCCCCGTCAACACCAGGACTATTCGGGAAGACAGTTTAAACGTGGCTGTCGTTAACCAAGGATCAAGTCATCGCAACCAAAGTAAACACGTTCCCTTGCCTATAGCTCACAAACGGAGTATTGCCTCATCAGAATATAATTTAACTGTCGCACAGAAATTTGGAAACAAGAAGTTACCTAACGCACTTATTGTCGGCGTGAAGAAGGGTGGGACAAGAGCGGTGCTTGAGTTCATTCGAATTCATCCAGATGTACGCGCTCTCGGAACAGAGCCCCACTTTTTCGATAGAAACTACGACAGAGGACTGAACTGGTACAGGTACGAAATCACGTTGATTTGAATAAAATAAAGTAATTTACCTGTTTGTGATATCATTTCACTATTTTCATATTTTTGACAAGCTTGCTTGCATGCCTGTCGGGAAGGAATGGGATGTTCAATTAAACGTTAGGCATAGCCAAATTAGGCTTATAACTTTGCACAACCCAATGTTCTAATTAGGCAACATTATGCGGACTGTGTTGCCTATATATTCATATGCTAAGATGTTCTTCAACGTTATTAGTCAGCTCTAAAACTACATGGTGTGTATTTACTATTCCTCGATTGTATTAATGAAAGTCCATAAAGTTGAATTAACCTTACGTATTTTACATAAACAACACGTAACAGTGGGAAAAACTCGTTGGTGAGAGAATTGATTTAAAGCTGCGATATCTCAAGGCCAAATGTATTTTACAATACCAAGATAAAGCAAATATGCAGAGTGAAATCAATTGTAATCATAAGCCATACAATTAAATCATGACCCGAATCCAGAATTCCGTTATTTTGATAACAAGGATTAGATGACATGAGATGTGTTGCAATGTGGAATTTCAGGACGAAAACATGCTAATAAATGTTTTCAGGGGCAGATCTTTGATAAACCCCTTTTGCAAAAACAAGCATGGATAGTATTGATTAGTGTCCTTGAAGTATCGAACACCTCCCTCCCATCTCACCAGATGATGCTCAAGTGTACGTCGATGAGACAGGATATTGGTTCCAGTCTGGCACTACCACTTACCCGTAAGTCAGATCCTGGATAAAAAAGATTACAGGACAGTAAAATATCACTGTCTTGCTCACCAGAACTGTAATGTGTTGGCTTGGATATTTTCTTTTCACATGGTGTTTTTCAGCATGACCAGTGCTAGTACAGCTCAGCTTGGCTCAGTTCAGTTTTGTGGCTATTTGCCCTCATCAAAAACGCTTCAGGTTTCAACTTTTTATTGGTCGCATACCCATTTTAGCAATTACACGTACAAATGTATGAATATTACAAATGATAAATGTTACAAATACCTTTACCAGCCATAAGTTCAGTACTGATAAAAACTGTACCTGCATGACCGACAACTTGTATTACACAGGCATCACATTTTACTCTCTGACAAAACATGTGCCTGTCGAGTGGAACTGAGCAGGGAACTCTCATGGGTGGTGTCTACACTTAGCTGACAGAAGAAAATAAAAGACTGAAACACAGAATGTGGCTTTACAAAGTGTTCCGTTATGTGGGAGTTTCTGTCAGGGAGGCCAGTCTGTTAAAATCACCCAGCAGCTTTACCTAAGCCCAGTTTGTGGTGTGTGCTCACTCTCCCATCACAGTGTGAAGCCATTCGTACCTGCTGCGTTTAAGTCAGTTCAGTCTGACTCATTCCTGGGGAGGTGCTGAAATCAAAAAAGAGGCTTACAGAATTCAGTTCAGGGCTGAAGACTCTGTATAACTCAGGACTTGAGGAACTGTCAGGTGCATTGGGTGCGCACACACAGACACACATATATACACACACAAACACATACTGGCTCTATATTCATCAATAATATTTGTAGACTGACTAATTAAAATGCCACAGAGGCCAGGACCTATAGCAACAGTTTCTCTAATCCTCTCTGAAAGCATTTTTTTGCCACTGATTTCTTGTAGCAAGAGCCAGATAAATGCCACCAGTAATGAGATAGATATACTGGCCGATGACATCAAAAGATACATATTAAGCCCCTTTAATATAGTTTTGAGTCCTTATAGAGTCCTTCTTTTTAGTTAATTTTAGTCAGAAATTATCCATTTAATGAAATTCAGTGAGTATTTTGTGAATTAGTTCAGTCGTGATGACTGAAAGACTAGAGCCAATGTGACTTGGTCTGATCTTTAAATAATAAAATTGTTACCAACATGTGGCATGGCACAGCGATAGAATTAGTCCGGTCTTTTTAAATGAAAAGTCACTTGCACAATCCACCCATTTTCACCTGCTGTAAGTGACAGACCTCATTTCAGTCTGAGACATGATTCAGAGACCATTCAAATTCAATGAGCATTTGCTGGATTAGTTCAGTCAAGATGACTGAAAGTTAATGCAGACTAAAGCTGATGTGACTTGGTCTGAACTTTAAATAAGATTGTCACCATCAACTGATGCTGCACACTGAGAAGACATAATCCTAGCTTGTTGATCGAATAGTTACTCTACAGATTTTTACTCTTTCCTTTAAGTGACAGACCATTGCAATGCCAGTGAAACTGCAATGTTCCTTACTGTGCTCTTAGAAAGCATTACCCATTTGGCTCCATTCAGATTCCTCGAGAATGTCTCCCTCAATCCCTTGACTATATGGTATATTTGGAAATTTGACATGATGTTGCAGCCAATTTCTTTTGCCATGGATGCATTTTTTTTTTAAATTCTTATATAGCATCATTAAAAAAAACACACATTGCAATCCCCATCCAAACTTATTAGGGCATCTCAGCTCTACTGATTTTACAAGAGTCAGAGGCACATCAAGTAGATTCCCTAAGTAGTGTTGAAAATGTGCAAGAGGCCTTTAAGCATTTGCTGCAGCCAAGAATATTCTCCTGGTCCACCATTAATTGGCTCAGGGAGGATACAGAACCCAGGAATACCAGCGTCAGAAAGGTTGACAAGGACAGAAAGTTGGCTGCTGCTCATTTAACAGAGGGAACTACACATTCCACTGTGGATTAAGATAGACCAGGCACCTCTACTATTAATGAGGAGTCGTAATCTTGATATAGCTCATAGACATGAAGCATAGGCAGTCTTAAAAATCAGGACAGTGCTTGTCCGGCAGGAAAATATTCTCTTAATATTTGGAAATTTGTTGTACTATTGGAGCTTGAAAAAAATGAATTCAAGAACATTTTATTATGTACAAATATATTTTTTTATGAAATGTTGAAAATATTTTTCAATATAATGTATTTCCATGTAGAATTTATGACTGGAAGTTGAATAATCTAATGTTAGAACTGAACAACAAGGCAACAGTAAACATTGTACCTAAGACCATAACTAGGACTCCAGAAATACTGAGGTCATGAGTCGCAGCAAGACAATTTGGAGTTCAGTGATTCAAATCTATGGATTTTTTGTGACGAGAGCAAAAACTGAATATTATAATCCGTTTGAAGGTATGGAAGTAGAATACATGATCTCTTGTCAAAACACAATTTATAATGCTTTATTATGCTTTCATGATTTGAATGTTTAAGTTATGCCTTGAGAAAAACAACGCCTGCTCTTCTAATGCTTCATAATGCTTTCATGATTTCAATGTTTAAGTTATGCCCTGAGAAAAACAACGCCTGCTCGTCTCTCACTTGAATTCATGAACAAGAAACCAGGCAAGCCTAGTTCAGCCGGCCCGAAATTAGAAGGTATGAATGTTGTTGCCCTGGCTGGATTCGATCTGCGGTGTCCTATGTGACAGACTGTGTCTTTAACCACTACGCTATTTAAACAGCAGGTTTTGCACATTAAACTATACGTGTGTACAGATGTGGTGTCTGTTTACTTCCTTCATTGTCAAACCAATTAGTTGAAATGCCACGGTTCTCTAAACTAGTTCCCTACATTACCTATTAACATCCAAACCAACAACAGGTATAACAGGATCGCACCCTTGTAGGTGCAGTTCGTCCATCGCAATATAACCATAAACAGTTTTACTAACCAACAACAGGTATAACAGGATTGCAACACTACATTCAACGCATTAAATTAGAAAGAGATTATTGTAGATGGATAGCTAACAGCTCTACAGTAACTATAATGAAAACAATGGTCTTCATTCATGAAACCTTCTCAGAAAAGATCTCAGATTCGAACGTTGGGAGAAACTTTCGATCATCTCTAAGTGTAGTTGCAACATGGTCTCAGGGGACTATGTAGACTATTTTACGTACATCCATGGCACCCGGTTTCGTATGATATGTTACGTTATGTTAGGTTACATTATAAAACGCTATCAAAATGCATAATACATTACGAATTGGCTAAAACGTAACATATCTTATGAACACTATTACTATTACACTATTACAACTATGTGATACGAACACCAGACAAACGGATAATTTTACTAACGGTCATTCATTACGAATTTGCACAAAACGAACAAGCAGTGTTTCGAACCGGCAGCATTCAGGTCTGAAGGCGGGCAACCTACCCACTGCTCAACAAAGGCTTTATGGATGTTAGGGGACGAGTAATGTCCTTACCAAGGTCGCTACAATATGTAATAAATGCATTTTAACGTTACAGTTAGGTTAACGTTAGGTATCACAGCATTGGGGTTAAGGTTAGGGTTAAGGTTTGGGGTAAAATGAAAAAGGTTAGGTCATGGTTAGGTATCACAGCACTGGGGTTCAGGTTAGGTTTGGGTTAAGGTTAGGTATCACAGCACTGGGGTTCAGGTTAGGTTTGGGTTAAGGTTAGGTATCACAGCTCTGGGGTTAAGTTTAGAAAGAAAATAACTTACATATTGATGTTGTAACACCACTACTCGCCTCCTCCACCAATAATTTCCTGTTTGGAGCTGCGGGTAGAACACCTGGAAGGACCTGGGTTCAAAACCCCATTTTTTTCTGGATTATTACTCTAACGTTACTTTACCTAACGGAATATAGCTTATGAATTCGGCTGTGAAAATCTTTTGTAAAATAGTCTGCTTTGTCCCCTGGGACCAGGTTGGTGATTTATGAAACTGTCATACCTGGTCGAAATGAGCGTGGATGTCATCGCAGATTGATAAAGCCACGGACGCGAGGATGCGCTGTACCTGTCCTTAGTTATATGTGACACACCCGTAATTTATGCAGGTGTGGTGATCAGCAACCTATGAATCAGCTAATCAATATGTCAAAGATGTGAAATTATAACGACCACTTATGATCTCCAAGAATGTCGATACGGCCTGAGTGACTTAGGAAAAGTTAATTAGTCTAGCGCATTACATACACAAAGGCATTTCAAATCTTACAAATGCATGAACAACAGAAATAAGAGAAAATGCAGAATAGTGAAATAAATAAATAATACATTAATGGCCTACTGTAGTGATACAATATTCAACATTGTGGTACGTTTGTATGTGTTATATTCCTCCTCATCTTATTTTATATTACCTATTATTATAATTATAATTGTGGTTGTTGTCACTGAGGCTGTTACGATTGTTGTTTTTCATGATAATGATGGTCTTATTGTGAATCAAGCATGATCTTATTTTTTGACGTTGGTTTACATGGTCTCCAACAAGACATGAGTTTGATCATAAGGATACGACAAAGTTAATATTGATGAATTGCAGCTGTGTCGGTGAAATGATCGTACGATAATTTTAAGATCAAATTTGATCTTATGCACGTTTCATGAATGAGGGCCAATGACTCCGAAATGGTCCTTGTCGGTGCAGTTCGTCGATCGCAATATAACCGTAATTAGTTTTACTTTACTGTAGGCTTACTATAATGTAGCTACTGAAGCTTGTAACAAGCAAAGTTTTAGCCTATCTTGAAAAAATCCAAATGCCTACTTTGTTTGGTCCGTGGCGAGAATCTGTAATCTAAAGAGATTTTACCCCATGCTTCCTGAAGCACCTCCCACAAGTCGTATTGGCTTGATGAGCACTTCTTAAGTATCATATGGTCATGCTGCTCCCACAACAGCTGAATAGGGTAGAGATCCGATCATTGGGCTGGCCACTCCATTATAGACAGAATAACAGCTGACTGCTTCTTTCCTAAATAGTTCTTGCATAGTTTGGAGCTGTGCTCTGGGTCATTGTCCTGTTCTAGGAGGAAACTGCCTCCAATCAAGTACCATCCACAGGGTATGGCATGGTGTTTCAAAATGGAGTCTTCCATCTTCAAGATCCATTTTACTTTGTAAAAGTCTTCCAACTTACCATCACCAAAGCACCCCCAGACCATCATGCCTCCACCTTGCTTGACAGATGGTGTCAAGTACTCCTCCAGCATCTTTTCATTTGGTCTGCGCCTCACAAATTCTTTGTGATCCGAACACCTCAAACTTAGATTTGTTTGTCCATAACCTACATTTTCCACTTTTCCTCTATCCAATTGTCTGTGTTCTTTTGCCCATTTTAAACTTTTGTATTTGTAGGCTGGTCTGAAATATTGCTTTCTCTTTGCAACTCTGCCTAGAAGGCCAGGATCCTGAAGTCACCTCTTCACTGTTGACGTTGAGGCTGGTGTTTTGCAGGTACTATTTAATGAAATTGCCAGCTGAGGACCTGTGAGGTGTCCGATTCTCAAACTAGACACTTTAATGTATTTGTCTTCTTGCTTAGTTGTGCGCCGGGGCCTCCCACTCCTCTTTCTATATTGGTTAGAGACAGTTTGTGCTGTTCTGTGAAGGGAGTAGTACACAATGTTGTACGAGATCTTCAGTTTCATGGCAATTTCTCACATGGAATAGCCTTAATTTCTCAGAACAAGAATAGACTGACGAGTTTCAGGAGAAAGTTCTTTGTTTCTGGCCCTTTTGAGCCTGTAATCGAAACCTGCATGAAATTGGCCACCCAACCAATGGAAAACTTCAGCAAAATAGGCTCATATCATTTGTGCGCCGTTTGTGCTGCTATCATTTTATAGGTATTTAATAAAATTATATAGGTCATTATGAGGTCACTCAGCCCCCCAACATGCTCCAAATTCAACCAAAATAGTCCCGTTTGTTTGTGCTCCATTTGTGCTGGTTTGTTCCGTTAAATGTTTTGTTTGTGCTGCTGCGGTGCTTTATATATTAGACATATAATTATAGCCTAGGTGATGCCATCACCAGCCCCCCAACCTGCTCCAAATTGACTCAAAATAGGCTCAGTCGTTTGTGCTCCGTTTGTGCTGCTGTGTGCCAGTACACATTTTGTTTGTGCTGCTACAATTTTTGGTACATAACCTACTTTTCTACTGGATAGCGCATTGACTTTACTCTTTTTCCACCATTGCTCTGTCATTACTTCTTCAACTGTATCGTTAAGAAAGACAGTTGCAAGAATAAAACTTTAACTGGCACAAACAGAACACAAACGAACGATTGAGCCTGTTTGAGTGAATTTGGAGCATGTTGGGTGACCTTGGAATGATCTATAAAATATTTTTTAGAACGAATATCTACAGTTAGTTCCGGAAATATTTGGACACTGACACAATTTTCATAATTTTGGCTCTGTATGCCACAACAATGGATTTGAAATGAAACAACCGAGATGCAATTGAAGTGCAGACTTTCAGCTTTAATTCAAGGGGTTCAACAAAAATATTATATGAAACATTTAGGAATTGCAACCATTTTCATACACGGTTCCCTTATTTCAGGAGCTCAAATGTAATTGGACAAATTAACACAATCATAAATAAAATGTTAATTTTTAATACTTTGTCAAGAATCCTTTGCAGGTAATGACTGCTTGAAGTCTGGAACGCATGGAACAAATCACCAAATATTGGGTTTCCTCCTTTGTGATGCCTTGCCAGGCCTTTACTGAAGCTGTCTTCAGTTGTTGTTTGTTTGTGGGTCTTTCTGCCTTACGTTTTGTCTTATGTTGTTTGTTTGTGGGTCTTTCTGCCTTCCGTTTTGTCTTCAGTAAGTGAAATGCATGATCAATTGGATTGAGAGCAGGTGATTTACTCGGCCATTGCAGAATATTCCACTTCTTTGCCTTAAAAAAACTCCTGGGTTGCTTTTGCAGTATGTTGTGTGTCATTGTCCATCTGTAAAGTGAAGCACCGTCCAATCAACTTCGCTGAATTTGGCTGAATCTGAGCAGACAATATATCCCTATACACTTCAGAATTCATCTGGCTGCTTCTGTCTTCTGTCACATCATCAATAAACACTAGTGACCCAGTGCCGTTGGAAGCCATGCATGCCCATCCTATCACACTGCCTCCACCGTGTTTTACAGATGATATGGTATGCTTCGGATCATGAGCCATTCCAAGCCTTCTCCATACTTTTTTCTTCCCATCATTCAGGTTCAGGTTGATTTTAGTTTCATCTGTCCAAAGAATGCTGTCCCAGAACTGGGCTGGCTTTTTAAGATATTTTTTGGCCAAGTCTAATCTGACCTTTCTATTCTTGAGGCTTATGAATGGTTTGCACCTTGTGGTGAACCCTTTGTATTTGCTCTCATGAAGTCTTCTCTTTATGGTACACTTGAATAATGATATGTCTACCTGGAAAGTGTTCTTCACTTGGCTTGATGTTGTGAAAGGGTTTTTCTTTACCATGGAACCTCTATTATTTGTATTAAGCTGGCTTTACTTAATATCAGATCTCTCGCCAACAAATCATTCTTGGTAAATTACATTATAATATCCTGCAACCTAGATTTTATGTTTCTCAATGAAATGTGGCTAACAGAAGATTTTAGTGCTACTGTTCTCAACGAGAGAGCACCTGAAAAATTTGGTTATATCAATACGTGTCAAAATGTTAGGAAAGGAGGTGTGGCTTCCCTATTCAAAGATACATTCCAGTGCAAAGTAAATACACTCAGTAATTTTATTTCTTTTGAATACCTCATTTTACATTGAAGGGTGCTCCCAGAATTTTGTTTTTAACAGACCTCCACAATATTCTGCAAATTGTATTGATAATTTTGCTGAACTACTCTGTTATATCCGTTGATTATAACCTGTTTATTATAACAGGGGATTTTAACATCCACATAAATAATAATACGGACCATAATGCTAAAGAACTTTTTGCACAACTTGACACTTTTCATCTCACTCAACATGTGAAAGAGCGTACGCACACTCGAGGCCATATTCTAGATCTGGTTATCTCCAAAGGTCTTGATATTTCCTCTGTCATGGTTAAAGACTTGGCCCTGTCTGATCATTTCTGTGTCTTTTTTGAATCACTGATCACCCCGGATGTTCAAGTAAACTCTGTTTCTGTGAAAAAAAAGTACATTAATGAGAGTACCAATCCTTACTTTATGGAGGCCATAACTATCTCTACAACAATAAGTGCAGAGTCAGTTGATGTACTCCTGGATAATATTAATGACAAAATATTGAATGTCATGGATCGTGTTGCACCGGTAAAGGTTAAGACAACTATGAACAAACAAAAAGCACCATGAAGAATCACCATGATTGTAAGATCCCTGAAAAGAGAATGTAGGAAAGCGGAATGTAAGTGGAGGAAAACTAAACTTCAAATCCACTATGACATCTATAAACAAAGCCTTTGTAGCTTCAACTATGAGTTACACAGGGCTATGAGTTACACAGGACAACAATATTTATTGGGAATGATCAACAAGAATTTAAACAATACCCGCACCCTATTTGTCATGGTCGACAAGCTTACAAACCCCCTAAAGCAGATAGCATCAGAAGTTGTGTTCACTGTGAAATATAGTGAATTTGCGTGTTTCTTTAGTGAAAACATTTAAAGTATTGGACTATCAAAACTTCACAATCAAACAATGGCACTACCGTCACTACAACCAACAAGGCATAACTTGGTTATTTATCTCACAATTTAATACAATTGATCAAACAATTGATTTGTCTCTTAGACAAATTTCAATCAGGCTTCCGACCTAACTACAGTACTGAAACGGCTCTGATAAAAAAAAAATGATATACGGCTGAATACCGATTCAGATAAAATACCAGTTCTGGTTCTATTATATCTCAGTGCTGCATTTGACACTGTAGATCATAGAACACTTCTAGACAGGCTGGAAAATTGGGTAGGACTCTTCAGGTTCAGTCCTTAATTGGTTCAGGTTTTATTTAGATGGCCGGAGTTACTTTGTCACCATTGGCAATCATGAATCTGATAGTGTGGCTATGACATGCAGAGTTCCCCAGGAATCAGTTCTCGGTCCGCTTCTGTTCAATCTCTATATGTTACCTCTGGGCCAAATTCTACAAAACAACATTAACTACCATAGCTATGCAGATGATACTCAAATATATATGGCTCTCGAACCATATGACAACTGCTCAGCAGACTCGCTGTGTAACTGTATAGAGCATAAATACCTGGATGCACCAAGATAAAACAGAGATTATTGTGTTTGGCCACAAAAATAAGGGAACTAGTATTAGTAAAGTGCTGGATTCTCGAGCCCTAAAAACCGGGGAACAAGTGTGTAATCTTGGTGTTCTAAAAGACTCAGACCTCACGTTCAAATGTCATCAAAGCAGTCACAAAAACAGCATTCTATCATTTTAAAAATATAGCCAGATTCAAGGGCTTGGTGTCCCAAAAAAACCAAGAGAAGCTCATCCATGCTTTTATCTCTTGTAGGGTTGACTACTGCAATGGCCTCTTAACTGGACTCCCCAAAAAGACTGTAAAACAGCTGCAGCTCATTCAAAATGCTGCTGCTAGAATGTTAACTACGACCAAGAGAAAGGTTCTTAAATCTTTGCACTGGCTTCCAGTCAGTTACAGAATAGGTTTTAAAGTGGTGCTTTTAGTCTATGAACTGAATGGTTTAGGCCCGAATACATTTCTGATATGTTTTAAAGAATATAAACCGAGCAGAGTTCTTAGCTCAATGAACTCAGGTCAGCTAGTAGAGCCCAGAGTCCAAACTAAACATGGCGAAGCTGTTTAGCAGTTATGCTGCACACATCTGGAATGAAATACCAGAAGATCTTAGACATGCCCCAAATGTATCAATTTTTAAATCCAGATTAATAACACCTATGACTGAGCGCTAAAACTTAACCACAATTGTGTTTTATTATTATGATGTTTTATTGTATTTTTATATTTCTCTTTTTCTTTGTAAAGCACATTGAATTGCACATTGAATGTTTTTATTTTGTTTTTATTCTATTTCTATTTTCTTATTCTGTTTTCTTATTATGATGTTTTATTCAGTTATGTTTTTATTTAATTTTTATTATATTTTTCTATGTTTTACCAATCGTTAAATGATTTTTCTGTAATGCAAGTTCTGGTGCTATCAGAGGATTAACCTCTGTGTAAATGTAACAAGCTGCTGATGATGGATAATGCAAGTTCTTGTGCTGCTGTTGAGACATTGATGCAGGGTATTATCTCACAAAAGGTCTGATGAGTTTATTGAAGTGCGGGAATGCGAGGACTGAAATATCGGGGTGGTGCAATAAACAGTTCTGGGAACTGTAACTCATTGAGGATGAATATAAAATGCATGTACAGACATGGCATAAACGGCACAAATGAAGCACAAACAAACAGAACTATTTTCTTTGAATCTGGAGCATGTTGGTGGGCTGTGTAACCTCAGAATGACCTATACAATTTTATTTAATATTTAAAAAATGACAGCGGCACAAACGAAAATTCTAACAGCACAAACCAGTACAAACAGTGCACAAATGATTGAGCCAATTTTGCCGAAGTTTTGCGTTGGGTGGGGGGCCAACTTCATGCAGGTGTAATCGAACCGATAATTGCTGATGCACCAGATACTGAACTAGTTTAGAGAAGGCCAGTTCTATTGCTTCTTTAATCAACACAACAGTTTTCAGCTGTGGTAACATGATTACAAAAGGTTTTTCTAATGATCAATTTGCCTTTTAAATTGATAAACTTGGATTAACAAACACAGCATGCCATTGGAACCCAGCACAGATGGTTGCTGATAATGGGCCTATGTAGATATTCCATTGAAAGCTGTTTCTAGCTACATAGTTATTTACAACATTAACAGTGTCTGCACTGTATTCCTGATCTATTTGATGCTATTTTAATGGACAAAAATGTGCTTTTCTTTCAAAAACAAGGACATTTAAGTGACCCCAAACTTTTGAACAGCACTGTATGTTACAAAACACTGAATTTTACTACAACATGAAATCAAAATGGATTTATTAGGAGTTTTTGCCACTGAACAACACAAAAGTCTATATTGTCAATGTCAAAAATAAAATGCCAGTTGTTTTAAATTAATTCCAAATCAGAAAATAATTGATTGCACATGTAATTGATTGCATATGTATTCACCCCCAGTCAGTATTTGGTAGTGCCACCTTTGGTAGAAATTACAGCCATGAGTCTGTTTCAATAAGTCTCTACCAGATTTGCACATTTGGACACATTTTCCCATTCTTCTTTGCAAAATCAATCTTCCTGATGTTGTATGTGACCTGTGGTGAACAGCGATTGTTACCTCTTTCCAGATATTCTCAGTTGGATTGATGTCTGCACTTTGGCTGACCCAATCATGGGCATTCACAGACTTGTCCCAAAGCCACTCCAACGTCGTCATGCTTAAAGATGAATCTTCATCCCAGTTTGAGGTCCTGTGCGCTCTGAATCAGGTTTTCGTCAATATTGTCTCTGTATTTTGCTCTGTTCACCCTTCCTCAATCCTGACAAATCTCCCAGTCCATGCTGCTGAGAAACATCCTAAAAGCATGATGCGCCCACCACCATGCTTCACGGTAGGGATGGTGTTCTCAGAATGAAGTGCAGCTTCTTAGAGTCTCCCACATGCCAAACTCTAGCTGAGATTATATTCCACTATGCCATAATAGCCACTTTTGCAGTATGCACAGGGTCTCCCAGTTCAGGTGTGGAAGACTGTAACTCCTTTAGAGTTGCCATATGCCCCTGACTAGTGCACTTTCCACCCTGAAACTCAGTTTTTGAGACAGCCTTTTCTAAACCGATTCACAGTTGTGCCATATTCTCTTCATGAAAGTTTTGAAAGTAGAACAAATTATTCTGGGTTTTTTTGTTCATCTTTTGAAAAGGTAAGGATTTGACAGAACCTGGCTATGAGAAGGAAAAGAGAGGAGAGCCAAACAAACTTCAAATAGTGCTTTTCTATTGGCTCAAAGGGAGGGAGAGGTTAATAACTTCTATGTGTTTTATTTTATGCACTGCAGTTTGTGTTTCTTAAATATGCAAAGCTAAATAGTATGTTTGTGAGTGGTGGTTAAAGGGAAGAAAGACAGAGTGTTGCACGATGTGTAGCCTAGTCTGTTGGAAGCGGAGATGAATCTTGAATTGGTTCCTGCCCACCTGCCTGCCCTGTGGTCATTTGTTTTTCCTCCATCAAGCTGGTTGTTGTTTGTTTTTTACACTGTTGGTTAACTTGAGCCGTGCTATCAGGCATCAAGTGCTGCTTATATTCTTAGTCTATTTAATTTTTTTTTTTATTTAAGTTAGCCTATTTCTATAAGCATTTTTCTAATAAGTTAACTGAGCAGTTAACTTTAATTTAAAATAATTAAAAACTATATGGCTTCCATGAGAGTTCGATATTTACATTTGGTATATGAATAAGTCATCAGTTGGAGTTGCCAGCAGCAAGAGCCAAAGGCTATTGGTAGTGTGAGTTTCCTACTCAAGAGACATAGACAGGGCTACTTTACTGCAGGTTTCCCAGCTGTAAATGCATACTGCACATTTAGAGCCAGTTGAAAATGGTTGGCCAACTCGGAAGCATGTAGTGAAGCATCAATTCAGGTAAACACTCTTTACCCACCTTGTATATTTTGCATGACATTTTAACTACATTTTGTAAAAATAAAGTATTGAAAGTATGTTGAGCTTTACTTTATTTGACCGTGATCGATGATAAGAGTTTACCCACCTATTTGTTAATCACCACACTACTGGCCACATAATTACACTATTTCTAGAAAGGGACTTTAACATACCCAATACTGTTTTATGTGATTATAACAAATATTCAGTTCAGATAGCAAAATTTAGTTTGAGCACATTAGATAGGAAAAAGCATCCAAGCAAGAAAAAGCATCCAAGCTAGAGTCTAGTACAGTTTGTATGATATATAGTATACTCTATATACAGTGTTGCTTGAAAACAATTGTGAGCCCCCTGTGCAATTATAGTGTTCACTGTGAAATCTTTAGAATCAGTCATTTTTATCTGACATGACAGGTTTATAGTGACCAATTCCATATGTTGGTTTAGAGGAAATGATGCACGTTGTAGAAAAAAGTAAATTAAAAAGGAATTATTGCACATTCATAAATAGGTGAACCACAAGTTGCATTGATTAAATGTAGTAGGTAAGTAGAATCAGGTGGGTAAATAATTGGGTACCAAATTAACCAATCAAAGAAGGAATCTTTAGGGAAAGGTTTGTGTGGGACTCTGATAAATAGAGACAAGAAACATGGTCAGTTTTGTGTTACCCATACAGGTGAATGCAAAACACGCCGTGCCGAGAGGAAAGGAAATCTCAGGAAGAGGGAAGTGAGAGCATCTGTCTGGAGAAGGCTATACAACCTATTCAAACAAATTTGAGCTCCATCAGTCCGCTGTGAGGAAATAATTTACCAATGGAGAGCATTTCAAGTGAAAACAACTTGGTCTAGAAGTGGACATCCTTAGAAAAAATCCCCAAGACCCACAAGAAAAAAAAATTATCAGGTAAAAGACTTGCAGACCTCCCTCGCTGCATCTCAGTTTACTATGCATGCTTCAACAATAAGAAGACTGAATTAAAATGGCATTAAAATGGCATTCATGGGAGGGTTGCTAGGAAGAAGCCTCTGCTGTCAAAAAAGAACCAAACTGCCCATCTTTGCCAGAGACCACCTGGACAAACCTGAATATTTCCAGAAGTCCATTCTCTATATAGATGAGTCCAAAATGTACCTTTTTGGTCAGAATCAAAACCACTAAGTTTAGTGAAAATGCAGTACTGCCTACCATCAATAGAACCTTAGCTCAACAATCAAGCATGGTGTTGGGAAAGATCTGGGGCTGCTTTCCCTGGACCTGGTTGACTGCACATCATTCAGTGAACCATGAATTCTGAGATATACCAGGAGATTCATGAAGAGAACGTCAGGCCATCAGTCAAGGAGCTAAAGCTTGGCCGAAAGTAAGTCTTCCAACAAGATAATGACCCAACGGCCTCAAGGAAATCTACTAAAGACTCAGGAGGAAGAAGATTTGTGCTTTGAATTAGCCAAGTCAAAGACTTTAGTCTTAAAGGACACGAAGCGGGCAGTACATGCCGGACACCCCTCAAACCTCACTCAATTAATTGTGTTCTGTAAGTAGTGTGCAAAAATCCTTCAGAATAGATGTCAAAAACAGTTACTTACTTTCACACTAATGAAATCTGTGTTTTTCTCAAAATAAAAATGCCATTTTGAAAGCTACACCCTTCTCCTTCCATGACTTTTCCTAAATGGGCGTATATTACATTGTTCCTTTTTCAGAATTCTAAACTCATGAACAGAAAACTATTTAGAGACTATTTACCTGTTTCTTTTTACCCTCTTTTCCGACTTAATTGGCCAACACTCCTTGGCACTTAACGTTGGTACCCAGGCAGCCTGCTAATGGTACCCAAATGGCGCTAATCACCACTGACTGAATGCATGACGTCAATGGATGAATGCGCGATACTCCCAGATGAATAAGAGTCTTGGTTCAATTTGAATGAACTTACAAATTAAATACAAGATTTCCATGACCATTCAAAAATTTAATTAGCTATTATTGAAACATAATACAAACAATATAGGCTACCTCACAATTCAACATATGTATCACACTTTACCATTTTTCAATAGGAGATTCAGCTTCATGTGTAGGGTAATTCATCAAATATAAATCTAAAATGTAAATCTAAATATTTTAAGAAACGAAATACCAGACATTCTTTACCAATAGCCAACAACCAATTCAACAAAGGTATTACATGTTACTGTTTATCTTAGGAGAGAAAGAGAAACAAAATTGCATACATATCCTATATCATCTCTCTTTGAATTTTCTCTGCTTTTTTTACTGATGATTAAGATTCTACACATGTATTATGCTAAATGATTATTCACAAAACGAAATGCCACTGCGAGACACTACTGTAAGTTATCCTTTGATCATCCTTTTACTCTGCTAATCGAATACATATTTTTAAATTTCGTTATTCATGTTTGTCACGGTGTGGTAAGCAAGGAGATGAACAGTGAAACAAGGGTTTACTAAGCTGAAAAGCGTATTACAATGAAGGCCGAAACAGCTAGAACTGATACAATGGAACAAGTGCACTAGGCAAGCAAAACAACAAACACACACGGACAACTAGCAGGCAAGACTCCGACAAACACAAGGGCAGTTATAGGCTGTAGTAGTGAGGATCTGGTGTGTGTAATGATCCGGGGTGACGTGATGAGGAACAGGTGTGCGTAATAGTGGAGAGTCCGGGGTATTCTGTGAATGTGGTGCTAGCTGCCAGAAGAATGGATGGTGGTGGCTAATAGGCCTGCGACAGGGAGCAATGTAGTCGAGCTTCCCCAGAGGGAGGCGTGATCACAGGAGGCACTGTGACAGTGTAGGCTACTGTAAATCATCCTTTGATCATGCTTTTACTCTGCTAATCAAATTTATAAATAAAATTAATTGAATAATACACTGCAATGTTTTTACTTGAAGAGGCTACATATCCTTGGATCTTTCAGTTTTATTTCTACGAATAGGCTGTAGTGTTAAAAGGTCATGTGTTTCACGGCCTACGTTATCCTCAATGCTCCTCATCAGTCATGTACAGAAAACAAGGGATCATATAGCAACACTGAACTCAGGGATGACCAGTCTGGTCACCTCGATTGACGTATGTGTGTGTGCTTATATTAGTTATCATATGTGCCCATAGGTTGTTTAACTCAATCCGTACAGTAAAATGGCATGTGTTCCTGGGGCTACACAGAATGTTACTAAACCCACGACTCAGGGATGACCAGTCAATGGCATGTGTTCCTGGGCCTAACCAGACTGCTTCGAAAATCCAGGACTCAGGGATGCCAAGTCTGTTCGCTTAGACTTACTTATGTGTGTGTAATTATCAATAGCCCTACAAGCTTGAGTGTGAAGATGAATGAGGAATGATGTAGTAATCCATTTTCCATAGTAATACAATTTATTCCAATTAAGTAATAAAGTTACAATACAAAACATAGTTACATACCAACACGATTCAACATCCTCCCAACTAGTCTAAAAGTCTACTAAGTATACCACAAGTATCTAAGGCACACTATAGCACGAAGGTGTGCTAGGAGCTTCCGTCAACAATAGACTCTTAGAACAAAGTCAAACATTTCTTTTTATCTCAACTAGACAGACCTATTCCAAACTCCCCCATTCCATCTATAATAGGATCACCTCACTGAGGCTAAAACAATGAAAACAAAGAAACCGGCATTCACACATTTACATATATTCAATTAGCAACATCCAAGGCTAGACACTTGGTTTTGCAGGATTCTTAATCCAGTAAACATTTACCTGTAACAAATGACAAATAACATGTGCAGCATTAAAACCTATTGGAGAGTTAATCCCTATATGGTACACATTAAAAGAAAAAACATCAGTGCAGTTAATCCAACGAAAGTTATATTTCTACTTTGTTGATTTGTCCATCCTCACACCTGGTTTGTCTGAGCGGATGGGGCTACCTTGGCCCCCACCCTGTATGTCTGTTCCTTTTAGGAAACAAATAGGTCAATTGTTGTGAGATTAGGATGTCCTACTGAGCTGAGTTCACAAACCTTCCAAAACACATCTTTAATCACACTACAGTTTGGAAAAAATGTATGTACTTAATTAGAAATTAAGTCTATATCACAAAATAAATGTGTAGAAAGACAGCAGTCTGAAAATTCTCTGAAGGCACTGTATATTATTTTATCTCTAGCGAATGCTATAATGTCTTTTGAACCATTTGCATTTTAGCCACACACTGAATTAATCTTTGCAATAGTGTCTCATTATATGTTCGTAATGTTTTCATTATCCCCTGTAGCAGAGCAGAACACCTTGTGAAAAGACAGATGTGGGGAAATGTGGTGGAGAAACCAGATTTTCACTAACCAAGGTTTGTGAGGGGCCAGACTGATATGCACTGAATCCAGAGATTCTTTAAAATCAGGACAATTCTTGTCAATTACAAAATGTTGACAAAATATTTCAATAGTTACAGTAATTTAAAAAATAGTTTTCATATAAATCACAATCTAAGTTATCTGCAGTTATATTGGAATTACACAAAAGTGCATCCTAAAATGCAGACTTTTTATTGAACAACATAATTTGGACTGGTTTCTGTTAAAATGTAAAAAGGACCCTCTTAGCCATCAACGTCAATCAGGATCAATGATGAACAATGACTGACTGAGGCGACTGAAATTCCTCTGTAATTTCTAGGCAAATATTATACAGAGTTTACACATTTATTTTCAGGTGAGAAAATAAGAAATCACTAATCTGCAACATGTGCAGAAACTAGTGTTGCACAGTACAGGACTGGAAAGTACTGTACTTTATCAATATAAAATAAAAACATTTCGTATTCAAATTTTGTTTAGGTTCGGAATTACTGTAAATGCAACCCTCGCATTAAAAAGATCAAGTCTGCTAAAAATTAAGAGACCACTGCACCTTTTTCTGTCCTTTCCAAAAAAGTCGAAATGGAACGTTTTGAGTGAGGAACAGAAGGGTTAAAATTAAGAGACCACTGCAAATTGAACGCTTCTGTTCCTTACTCAAAACTTTCCTTCTCAACTTTTTTGGAAAGGAAAGAAAAAGGTGCAATGGTGTCTTAATTTTTTCTGGAGCTGTATTTGAAGAGTTACATTTCAAAACCAAGTTTCAAAACTATTTGGGGAATGTAGACTGCAGCTATAGAATTGCAATATCATTCTGACTAAAAGAAATATGTGTAAATGGCTAGACAAGAACAAATCAAGCTAAGGTTGGATAACTGCAACTAAATTATGCCGCTATTGCAGTTATTATGCAGTTATTACAGCTATAAAATGGGTTCTGAGATATCTGAAATCTGATTAAATTGGGTTTGAAGTCTTTGACAATGCCCTGTTAACCGTACTATCATGAGTAGGCTAATTCCTCACTAAATCAGTACAACTCAGAGCTTGTTTATGTATTGACCACCATATTACATAGCTTTATTGGCAACATAGGCTACAACAGGATGCCATTGTTTCATGGAGGACCAAGGGAGTCAACATTTTTTTAAATGACACATTATTAGGACATCTGTTTTGTAATGGCATTTTTCAAAATAAAGGTATGATATTTCATAATAATAAATTGTATCTCCCAGTGTCCTTTTTCATCACAAACTGTACCATTGCCTTTTTGATAGTATTGCTTCATTGGGTATTTCATAATATCATGTTGTTTTTCATTAACACAAGGGATAATCAATGCAAGTGGGTTTTTGCCACTGATGGGCTAATCCAGCCACACTAGCTTCACCTACAGTTGCTCTCTTGTGGGCATCCAAACAGGATATTACAGCATTCACAGTTGTGCTTCTGGATAGCAATTTCAGTAGTTTGTAAGAGTGAAAGCTCAGGCCAAATCACTATTATTACACACACATCTTAGTAAATGCTAAAATAAACAAAAAAAAGTATATGTTGTAGCCTACTGTAAATGCCGGGGGTATATTTAGGCCTGGGCTCTGCGGCTTTAGCCCTGGGTCTTTTGATCCAATTCCAAAAAATTAAGATGTAGATGCCTGCTTGTTTTTTGCGAGCTGACATAAATGCACCTGGTATGGGGTTAAGAAACGGGGAGAGCAGATGTCTTCATAGCACTGATGTTTTTTCAATTGTGCTGGGTTGTATGGTGCTAATCAGATCCAGATCAGGTCCAGATAGCACCTTGTGCTTGTTTCAGCAATGTAGTGCACTTGTTTTGGCAGTATGACTCGCAAAGGAAGCAAATTGATATTGTGTATAGCCAGGTGTACATTGCTTTAGTTGCCTTTATATTGATTATACAAATGTGAAGTGCTGAAGAAAGCTGGTGTGAAAGTCATTGACCCATCCAGGTGGTTACCACCAATACTGTATAATGTTGCTATGTATCCCAGGGGTAATAATGTTGGCTTATCAGAATCTCACTATCCCAAATTATATGTTGCTCAACCATTGAAATAAACCTAACTTTTTCGACACAGTTTTGAACAGGTGTTGGCAAGTAGACAACATTGTTTATAATTTTGCGTGCTAGCAGAGAAATCTATCATCAGCATGACCTGTATCCCTTGTAACCATGACCGACAGAAGTGAAAGGTTTTGCCAATCAGGGGTTAACGACCACCCACTTGCATTGATTGACATATCACTTGTGAAAACGGGTTGGTTGTTATGGATGTATTTAAATTAATGGCACTAGAAAAACAGCGTTAGCTGTACAGTAGTTGGTTAGCAAACACAAGATTAATGTTGTCAGCCATCTTGACAACGGAAACATAAAGAAAGAGATCACTAAAGAGAGACTTAGAAATGCATGCCAATTTATTGAAAATAAAAAAATGAAAAGTATGCAAGCATTCAGACCTTGTTAAAAATAATCAGAATAATTGGGACTACTTGTTCTACATGGTTCAGTAACATGGCAACAGCCAGTGGGGGGGGTCATAATTATGACCTTTTATTTAGGTCAAATCTGAATCTGTTTTATAAGCACATGAACACACTCTAGATGTGAGTTAGTACATTAATACTGTCGGTCATGTGTTAATGCTTACGTATTATGCTGTTAGGTAATATATAATTTCTGTAAGATTGGAGTGTTTTTTCTCTTGACGTTCATGTTAGTCACGGTAAAGATGGAATATAAACTAACATACCTGGAAACTGCATCTGTAATAGGAATCTCCTTGCACAGTTGTAGGCAACAATAATACACTTTTTCATTTTGTTCTACTGCAGTATTGTTTTAGTATGGAGTATTTTAAGAATATCTGATGTTGTGACAACACTAGCTCAGACTATTGAATTATTTGCTGTGCATGACCGAACGGATAATAGTTACTTCAGATTGTGCTTCAAAACAAAACAAAAACAAGATTGAATATTATCACAATTTTCCTATGTTAGCATTAAACAACAAGGCCTATTTGGACAATGCACGTACACATTCAATGAATTCTGTGGTGTCTGATTGACGGCAGACAAGTATGGGAGCATCTGATTTTTGCGGGACCGCGTAAGCAAAGCCTGCCAAGAAGAGCAAATGTCTCTTACTGACTGACTGCCAACCCTTTGTTAAATAGCGTAGTGGTAAGACACGCAGACCTACAACCAATAGGTCCCGCATTCGAATCTCATCACAGTCAAAGCAAATTATGCATTAGGATTCGTTCCGGATACACAAAAACTTTGGTGGCTACAACCTTCAGTAGCTGCGTTATAGTAAGCCTAAAATAAAACTGTTCACGGTTATATTGCGACTATTTCTGGTGGATTTTCGAAGTACCCATCCATGCATGGTTTTTGGGGTAATATAGGCAAGATCAAAACCCCAAAACCCCAGTAAAAGAGGAGGGGTTTCCACAATTCTCTCATCTTTTTACTTGTCAGTTATCATCACCTGTATTTATAGTTATTGCATCAATTTCATTCACAAATGAAAGAAAAATGAATGTTTTTGTGCCATGAAATAGCTTTGGCTGTGTAAAGTTCATATTCAGTCTCGCTAGCAATTGCTCAGTTCTTATGACAATTCCAAGTAGTAATAAGTTAGATACTGGTAAAGCCTATTACTGGCTAATAAGTTGTTAGAAAGGCCAGTGGCAAAAGCCATACATTTCATAGATACTTTTTGTGGTGGAGGCAAACTTAACAAGAAACGTTAACCAGTTTAACATGATGCCCAATGGTGGCTAGCAAAATATTCAAACTTGGCGTGATGTTAATGCGTGACAAAATGATCTAATGTTGAGATGCTATACACTGGGCAAACCTATAGTACCGTGTTTTAGTGGTTAAAGACACAGCCACTCATGAGGGAGACCCGGGTTTGAATCCAGTGAGGGCAACAAACAACATTTATCACATTTAATTGTGGGCCGGCTGAACTAGGCTTGCCTGGCTCTTTTTCTGTTTCATGGAGGGCCATTGCATGGCTGAGCACACGATTTCCAAATTTGGTCTACATTTGGATGGGGTTTTCAACATTACCACTGACTATTAGAGTAATATATATTTTACATTCCTTTTATGAATGTCAAAAAATATATCCCTGCCATGAACTGGAGATTAGGAAATATTTGTCTTACCACATTGAAATGACCGAAAACATTTCTGTATTGAGATATTTGATAGCTTGTACATTGGCAAAATTATTGGCTATTTGAAATGATCCACACCAAGACAGGAGTTTGGAATCCAGTAGCAGAGCGTGGTTTATTCCAAAACAAAAGGGCAAGGCACAAAACGTAGTTGTGGGGCAGGCAAAAGTTCAAGACTGGGAATCCTTTAAGGCAAAAGTACAAATTTGCTAGGCAGAAAGAATGGTCTAGGGACAATGCAGATATCAACGCAGGTAGTCTAGTACGGGTTTAGAAAAGGCTTAGTACGTCTCACAAAAAACTTTCAACAATACTTCATGTAAACCAAAGAGCAGCACTGGTAAAAATAGAGAATGTAATCAACAACAGGTGCGTAGGAAAACAGGTGAACTAATCAGAACCAAATACGGGTGACATTCAAAACCAAAGGGAAAAAAACAAACAGAACAGGTGACATTCAAGAACAAACAACCAAAACTGAACAGAACAGAACCTCACACTATTAAGCATCCGGGATGTCTTCAGGCTTTCGGGGCTATGGCACCAACTGTTTTCCATGGTAATATTTGCTAAGCTTTAAAAAAAACTGCATAACAAGAGCCCCCGAATGCCTACGGTCACACCAGAGCCGGTTTTGAGTCTGATGGAGTTAACATGAAATTCATGAATTTGCATGTTATGTGAAGATATAAAAATGAGGTTGCCTCTTTATGTTTTGATTGCTGATACTTGGGTCTATCAAAATATATATGTAAAATGGTAATGTTAATAATTGTACAAATTTTTGTGAACAAATTGATTCTCATGGTTTTCAGAAATGCCACTGTGTTTCATTGGATTTGGCAGCAGAATGGCAGCTTAGCATTTACAGAATTAACTGAAATGCTCATCTGACGATGTGCAGCTTGCCAGCCATGGATTTCAGGGTCTTCCGGAGTTTTTTTCATTTTGGGAAAGTTGGACACTTTCCCGTCTCACAGTCAGACAGAGTAACAGAATTTGCCTTTCAATTCAACGCTTTATTGCTTCAGTGAGCAATCGTCTATCAACATTCTGAGTGGATTAGACTATTCCAGTGTAATGTTTGTCTGTCATATCAGTGAAACATGTGCACAGACATAATTACAGAAGTAGGAAGGTAAGACTGGGGCTGTATAGCAACACCCCAGTCACTTTAATCTTAGAAACAAAGTGAACAGAACAAAACAATGTTAAAGGAGAAGTTTACCTACAACCATGTCCTTTCTCCCTTTCCCCCCTTTGTAGTGAGAACTTTCTGCCAAAGTGGGTCACAGGAATCATAGTGTCTTTCAACATTACTTGTTTTGCTCCATTTAAATATATGGAATCGCTTTTGAGACTAAGATGAGATATGCTGCTCATGTTTTGAGATTCTAAATCTCCCCTTCCATAGTCATTCTATGGAAAAGATTGTCATGATAAAGATTTATTGCTTAGCAGATCAGAGCTTTTGTGAATGCCATGTGTATGCTAATATAACACGCTATGTACAACTTAAATGTTATATCTTTGAAGATTACCTAGCCAAACCTTGAACATAGACAAACCTTGCACTGTAGAAGTTCTGCAGATGTGGTATCCTAGTTTAATTATATGGTAAATGAGAGTGTGACTACCGGTGAGAATGTGATCATGATTCCATCCCAGGTAATACCAGCATGTGAGAAATCTGTATTATAACACTGTAACTTTATGTTTCAACAAAAGTCTTTCTCAGCATAGAAACAAGAGAACAATGGAGATATGCTGGAAATCCCAGGTTTATTCATCTACTGATCTAACTTAATTTTACATTCTAGAAACAGAATAAAAATTTGAAAGGGACAGTGATGAGCCATGAGACAATTGCTAAAGTTTTATTTGGGGCTTTTACAAAATGACAGATATTGGCCAAGTTTAACAAACCATACTCCCTGTGTCTAAGGGGAGAGAACAGTAAGCCCAAAGCAGCGTATTGTTTAATAGGCAGGGTTCATTATTAGTCTGTTACTCTGTGTGATGAAAGACATGTTCTGCTCAGACGGGAGATCTCTCCGTCTGTCTGTTGCAGAGATGCTGCCTGCTTGTCATGATTGATGGTTTCCAATTTAAATCCCAATCAGATCAGGCTTCAACGGCGCATTACTGTCCAATCCACCAGCTCATCATAAAGCTGGGTAATTAGTACCATGAGCCTAGATTAATTTAGTTGAAAACAGTGTCACAAGCACAATCTTTCTACTGTCAGTGGTTGATATCTTGAACGTGGAGGAAGTGAATATGACATAAATGACGAGCTGCTAGGCAGGCAATATCCAGAATGGCATTGCAAGATTAAAAAGGATACTCATGATTCAGGTAAGTGACTTAGCCATTACAATAGCCAACAGTTTAAGTATATTGAAAGATGCTAGTCTACTTGTGTTTTAAAGGCCAAAAAATTTGACTGCCCCTAGGCCTTTGTTGATGACAATTCCAGACATTTAGATTGAAATAATGCTCAAAAAATGTATTAATGCTAATGGCCTTTTGTGTGGGGGCTGTTTAAAAGACCAATGGTGCCGAGACGTAGATGTAGTGGGGACACTTCTTTCTTGCACATTTACAGCTCCCTGATAGAGACCAAGTTCAATAGCTGTACCTACCCTTCACCTCTACAGCTCCTGTTAGTCTTCCTATTAGATAACATTAAAGATTAGATTCAACTTTATTTTCATTGAACAAGTACAATACCATGAAATGCATTTAGCATCTAACCAGAAGTGCAAACAGAAGAGGGCAGAACATTTAAAAGTATTAAGTATATGTGTATTACAAGTGGAATGTATAGATGCAAATGCAGCATACATGGCAATACTAAATGTGCAATTAAGGCAAACAGAGGAGGGCGGAAAATGAAAAAGTATTAACTATTATGTATGCTACAAGTGGGATAAATATTTGTGTGGGTACAAAAATGCAAGTACGATGGCAATTCTAAGTTTGCAATGAAGGCATTTTGAAGGTGCATGTGCAATTGAAATGCAGGGATAGCAGCAGTGAGGTTCCTGAGTTAGACGTACCTGTAACAACTGAAAACCTCCTTATCAGACTTTGCAAGGCAGTGTCAGATTCCAGTAGTACAAAGGGAGTAGTGCAACAAGGTCCATCAGAGGTGGGGGGGTATGGTTAGTGATGGTCACGGAGTTCAGCAGAGTTACAGTAGTTGGGAAGAAACTGTTCCTGAGCCTGCTGTTAGGAGGGCAAACAGTTTGTGGCATGGATGTGAAGGATCCCTGATGATGCTGCGCGCCCTGTGCAGACACTGCTTTGCTTCTAACTGTTAATAACAAACTACTGAAAAATAAAAGAGATATGTAATGAGAGTTTGTGCATACTCTCCTTAAAAAAAGTTATTGAAAATGTCTGCCTGTTGATACTTTTGGCTTTGTGATTTCACAAAATAAACTGTAATAGACCAATGACTAAGGGTTGGGTTCTAGATCATCCTGTCAGGCAATCAGGTCTGTGTATGCAAATGCTGTATTTTCAAATACATTTCCTAACATTCACATAATCTTACTGAGCATTTAAAGGCCCATAGGAGGATCAGGAAAATTAATTAGAATAAAAAATTAATTTAATTAATGAACATTTTGGAGTTCATTAATTAAATATAGTATGTGCACACAATGATTTGTTAGACA
Source organism: Esox masquinongy (assembly GCA_016801175.1). Classification (NCBI taxonomy): domain Eukaryota; kingdom Metazoa; phylum Chordata; class Actinopteri; order Esociformes; family Esocidae; genus Esox; species Esox masquinongy. The sequence goes on from JACXGI010007131.1 coordinate 28,464, forward strand.
TGCAGTGAAAATTTAAACCATGTAATTACAAAAGCATGGGACGTATGAGGCCACAGGTGTATATCAAATTGTTTGAATGTATTTGCTACATCTGAAGATGGCATTACATACATTAAAATCATTCAGGATTTCCATTGTGGCCCTATATTGGCCATGCTGAATGTATACACGCTCCTGTGGTTGACAAGCGAATATTTAGTAAGGACTCATATAATGCACTCAGCTCCCTTTTGAATGGAAACATCAATGAAGTTACACTGGTATGGTCTGGGTTACTTGAATCTGCTGAAGGAGATGATCCAAAGATGACCTTAAGCTGGTTTTGTTGTCTGCATGCCTGATATATCTGGTGCCTATTATCATACAATGTTGGCTTGCTTAATGTTATTTAGCAGCCTGAAAACTTGGCAATCCTTTGAACACTTACAGGGTCATAGTGTGACAGACACTGTGACATTGTGAAGTATTAGGTCTGAGCATGGGATGGTCAGTGATTGTATTTAAATGCACACATTTGTTTTTATCAGTGAGGGGAATATCAATATGGTTTTGCAATCTTGTGAGCACTAGGCACATTTACAATATTGGGACAGATCCTCCACTCCTTAGTTCACTTGATTAGAGTGATTAAAATGTCAGAGCCAAGCTTCTAATGCATCCTGACTCCTCTCAGAGTTTTACTAGCAGGCTTTACAGGAGACGGCTGTAAATTACTCCAATGAATATATTTTCAACTCACAGGACTTGGATGATGGGCAGAGCAGGGGAGGCCGTCAATCTCTGTACAACTTTGATTCATGACACAAATGCCAGTTAGGGAATGTTTTTTTTACTGAGGAAGGCTGGGCCAAATGTAGGTGTCATTAAACAAAATCCACTGCATTGAATATATACACTAAGTGGCCAGTTTATTAGTATAACCATCTATTACCTGGTAGGACCTACATTCACTAATTTTCCATGAAAGAGACAGGTGTGTAATATATCGGTGCATCATTTTAATAGGTACCTTGAATGAAGACATGCAAAAGCGTGGTAAGAAATACATTCTCAAAGCTTTCAGGCTCACAGACATAACGGACAACGACCAAGAAAGACAATGGGGACCATAGGGACTGTATACACATAATAATTAGGTCTGATGATTGGTGTCTGCCAATAACACATTTTATCCAGGGCGACTTTAGTTTGTGTATGCATTTTCTTATTGACCCACCGTTGGAATCAAACCCACAGCCTGGCATTGCAAGCGCCATGCGCAACAAACTAAGCCACACAGGACAAATCAGGCTTAAACATGTGCTGTTCCAAGTTGTCCTCGAAGCCTTATGATACCAGCACAACAATTAATTGGGAAATTTTAAAACACATTCTACCTCATCATCTTCATCCGCTTATCCTGTATCGGGTCGCGGGGGCAGAAGCTCCAGCATGGGACCCCAAACTTCCCTTTCCCGAACTCATTCTACCTCTTTTTCTTAATTGCTTGAGCTACATTTACATTTTATACAGAGCAACTTACGGTAATGAGTGCATACATTCCCTACCTGGTTCCCCATGGGAATCAAATCCATAGCCTGCTATTGCCAGAACCATGCGCTACCAATTAAGCTACACAGGCCCAATCAGACTTAAACAATGTGACTGGTTACATTGAGAGGCATAAAGGCTATTTGTTGTAGCTTTAACAGTACCATGTAGTTCAGTTGGTAGACCATGGTGCTTGCAACGCCAGTGGTAGTGGGTTCAGTTCCCTTGGGTGACCAGGTAGGGAATGTATGCACTCATTACCGTAAGTTGCTGTGTATTAGGGCATCAGCTAAATGACTAAAATAAATGTAGCTTAAGCAATAAAAAAGGAGGTAGAATGTGTCTTAAGATTTCCCAATGAATTGTCGTGCTGGTAGCGTAAGGCTTCAAGGACAACTTAGAACATCTTGTTGAGGCATTAGTCAAATGTACTTTTCACTACAGTTTACACTTGCAGCCTAGAGTAGAATGAAACTCAGTTGGACTCCCTTAAAAATAATGTTTTTTAGGCTAGCCTTGGTAGGATCCTTTTTATCCCTAAAAAAGATCAACAGGGGAACGTTTTGAACTGCATATCTCATCTCTATCTTTCATGCATTATGACGCACCTGGCCTCTTTGTTGCTTAGCTACGCTGCATTTTTATGGATTCATGTGAAAAGTGTGTGCATTGAAATAATTGTATATGCGGTTATGATTGCTAGTTAAACAATTGCAAGTCTAGTAAAGGATTCACCTACCACACTTTAAGAGGATACAGGGCAGTATAGACAGTTCACCAGTAGACTGTATTGATTTGTGTTATCCCAAGCGTGCAGAAAAGAATAGCACATAAGGTAGACACTCAAGCGTTTTCGTAGGGGCCTCACATGCATGCAGAGTGGTAAATGTGACTAGGATGAAAGAAATAGTAAAATATGCAAAATGGCAAATGTATGCCAGGGAAGAGACACATTACATTCCCATGTGCCCAATAAAAAAACAAACCTAACTGTCCCTAACTACCAGGTGCGTGTGTGTGTGTGTGTGTGTGCCTGAACGTGTCAATGGCTATACAACTCCAAATATACAACATTTTCTACAATCTTAGTCATATTCTAGGTTATGTGAAATAACTACTGTTTTCTTCATTTTCATCATTATATGTTGTCATGAAACAATACCCTGCTGCTAAAAAGCTTGCAACATGTAACTTTGTCATATCACAATTACAGCCAGAGTATCAAATGCCATTTAGGTCACTAAATGTCAAAAAAGATGCATGTCAAATTGGCTTCTAATTTGACAAGAAAATAAAATTTTAATTGGACACGTCAAACAACACCATTATATTTCAGAATGTTACGTGTGTTGAATTTGAATGGCATGCACAGAAATGGTGCCGTCACTGTCATAAATAGCCCAGACAAAGCTGTGAATTAACCAGAAAAGAAACCAGGAAAACCTAGTTCAGCCGGTCTGCAATTAAAAGTGTAAATTATTTTGTTTCTTATTAAGTTTACCTCCACCACAAATAGCATCTATGAAATGTATGGCTTTTGCCACAGGCCGTTTTAACAGCTTATTAGCCAGTAATGGGCATACTAATATCTAACTTACTACTTGAACTTAACACAGCCAAAGCTATTTCATGGCGCAAAAGCGTTAGTTTTTCTTTCATTTGTGAATGACAATGATACAATAACTATCAATATAGGTGACTTTTTCCGACTTTTTTGTCAAGTGAAAAGACGACAGAATCGTGGAAACCCCTACATTTTTACTGCCCAAGGGGTTTTGATGTAGCCTATATTGCCCCAAAAATCATGCACGCATGTGTACTTCGAAAATCCACCAGAAATAGTCGCCATATAAACAGTTTTATTTTAGGCTTCGTATAACGTAGCTACTGAAGGTTGTAGCCAGCAAAGTTTTTGTCTGTCCTGACCCAAAAAGCATGCACGGATGCGTACTTCGAAAATCCACCAGAAATAGTCGCAATATAATCGCAAACAGCTTACTGTAATGTAGATACTGAAGGTTATAGCCAGCGAAGTTTATATCTATACGGAACAAATCCTAATGCATAATTTGCTTTGACTGTGACGAGATTCGAACGCGGGACCTATTAGTTGCAGGTCCGCGTCTCTAACCACTACGCTATTTAACAATGGTCATTCGGTCAGTCAGAGACATTCACTCTTTTTGGCCAGCTCCGCTTACGCGGTCCAGCAAAAAATAAGCTTATACACAATGGCCATGTGTGTTCAAAAAACAGCGTTGGTATTAAGCGATTATTTTTTCCACTAAATGGGGAAGGATATCTCTAATGAACATTAGAAATTAAAAAATATTTTAGCGAGGAAGTCTCACACCCACCCCAGCATGCAACAATCCCATCAAGGCGGGGAAGAGATGATTCTGATTCTGCTGCTGCTACCTAGTAGGCAGAGCCAGCCAACATCCAAAGCTGTAGCACCGCACTCATCTAGTGAGACTAGAGTAATAATCAATGCGTTCTGTCAACACCCATGACCGTTTTGAAACTGGAGCTAGGCTTTCTTCCTACTACTTTGGTCGGCAGTTTGACAAAGTCCTTCACACATATGTTTGATATAGGCGTTATTACCTGTTAGCAACTTGTTGCTTTCTACCTAGCCACCACTAATGCAACAACTCTTATTTGAAGGACAATTGCAATATTTATTCACCCTAGTCTTTCTTTTGTGTATAAAGTTAATTTATAGAAGGGGAAATCACGCAAAAACATAGATGAATATGTTCTGAGTAAATTGCTGTCTTCTGTCAGTATCAATATATAGCTGGTCTATATGTTGTAGAAGCAAAATTGTGTAATTCAAAACATATTCTCAGTGTTGTGATACATTTTTGGCGAGCGTACATGATTTTACTGCGCATGGCCAAAAGTCCTCATTTGCCTTACTAATGTGTATTACTAATGTGTGTCTGAGACACACTAATGTGTGTCATTATCGACCAATTTCTTATGCTATAATATATTACCAACGTGTCTGACAACCAATACAAGGAAGAAATGTTAGAATTTGAAATCAAACCATGCTGTATATATTTGAACCAGAATGCACAGACAAGGAGCTTGCACAGAAGATATTACTGATTACAAAATGGATTACAACACTGGAGGTGCAGTTTTGGAGAACACATTTTAGTTTCTACAACATCTACATACCTGCATAGTGACTTTGCACATTGTAAAAATAAGTATTTGGATGGTTTTGGAACTTTGTTCGGTTTTTGTCCTGCATCTCTCAAAGGATGCACAGGAAGACAAGATAAGATACTTAAAACCTATTAATATTTCAACAAGTGCGATGCGCCATTACTTCCTACCTAGCATTGAAGGTCCCCAAGAACACAGTGGCCTCTGTCAGTCTTAATGGAAGTTTGGAAGCATTGACACTCTTCCAACACTCTTCCACTCGCCCTACCATACTGACCAATCGCGGGAGAAGGATGAGTTAGTTGAGTTGAGTGTTACTTAATGAATAATGTGCATTAATAGTTGGCTACTTGTAGTTTGTTTACAGCCAACATTTATCCAATAATTCACTATGTTATTGATGGATCATGCCTTTAGTGTCAGAGTTGTCAAATCCTAGACTTGGTTTAAGCTCAGTCATGACATTTCAAATGTTTTTTAAAATATCTTTACCTGACATGAAATAAGGATTTTCTGGTTGCGGTTTTGCCGCTCTGCTCTTTAATAGTTATGTGTTCTGATCCGTGGCATAAGCAGTGGATGTTTTGAGGGCTGTTGATTTCAGTGCGGTTTGTTAAACCGGACATCCACTGACAGACAAGGAAAGTAGTGGAGAAACCTGTAGTCAAGTGATCACTTGAACTGTAGACCAGCTCAACCTATGGGATACAGAGCACTTGGTCCCTTCCCCATCATACTGCCTGATGTAATATGCACTCCTTTGTGAATCGCTTCTGCCTTTCCGCCAGGCCATCAGACTGAGCAAGTTTCTGTGAGATCCAACTTGAATTGTTTGCCACAGTCAGCAAGATTGGACAAAAAAATAGTTGACTCATGAATGTAGACTTTGAAGATGCAACAAACTACATTAGTGTTGCTCTGTTCTTTAAAGGGGTAGAAATTAACATGCATGTGGAATATTCTGTTAAATCTAGCCCATACCCTGGAGGTGGTGACCGGCAATACAGTGACATCAGCAGCAGCCTTCCACTCACTCAGGATTGATGGACTGCACTGAGGCACTTGCAGTGGTAGTGGGGGAAGATGCTGGTCTGACATAGGAGACAGTGTGAACAATATTTGTGAATGGCCTTCCAATGTAGGCCACAGAGAACAAGCTCAATTTATCTCTGAAATCTGGGAGGCACATTAGTGAGGCCCACGCGCATAGCCTTACAATGGTACAATGAGCTGTTAGTTTTAAAGTCAGTTTTCTGTCTTTAAAATATCTCTTCTTGCCTGTAACAACAATAATCCATTGCTATAAACCAACATGCAGTTATTAAAGATGCATTCCAGGATTTTGCACCACTGGTTATAAAACTGGCGCTTTTGAGTCAGAACATCTACATTTTCTTTTTTACTCTCTGTGCCTGTTTGGGCCCCTTTTCATAAAAAACCCTCACCTTAAACTTGAAATTTCAAGTGAGGTATGAAAGTGATTCTACTTATTGATTATGCACATATAAACAAGATATTACATATCCAGACCAAAATAGGGGGTTTAAAAAACTATACTTCAGAAACATCCTGGACAGTATTTTTAATCTGCCCAAAGCATCTCTAGCAGAGGATATGTGTCCCTGCATTCTTAATTCCTTTCGTAAGTACACATTTAGGCTCATTTCTATGCAATACTGATAAATGAGGCCCCTGGAGTTTTCGGGGATCCTATAGTTGTGCCTGCACGCTGTTAACAACATTCTTAACTACAGCGTACACCTCCTTGACTGACAAGTGAATGGAGCTCTCCAAGCAAGGTGTTACTTAGGATATGACAGTCATCGTTGGTGGGGCCCATTACACAGATGGATTTGAAAGCTTTCTCATCTGGGGACACAATACGTGCCACATACAAATCTGGGAAGTTGCTTAGGTCAGGTGTAAGTAGCCCCACCTAGTAAGAGGACATTGACGGATGTTCAACTGTGGACATGGTTGTGATACACAGGAGAGCTAAAGTAACAGCATTGCATCTCAGTGGGGCACTTTGTCTAGAACACAGCAAGGGCACAGTCCAATTCCACAGCCGTAATTGTTTTTCTCTAAGATCTATGACAGCATGGTATGTGAGAAAAATATCCCAGCCTAGAATGAATGACTGACTAGAGTTCCTGACCGCTTGTACATTATGCGTGAATATCTCTTCCTTACAGCGAGGGTGCCTATGGTGTCAAGACATTCACAAGTCAGTGACTTTGATAACAAAGAATTAGAGTAGTGGTTTCTCCCAAAGTGAGGGGATTGACATGTGGAGGCTCTCAATAATGAGGGCCTGAGCCTGCATCAAGGGAAGCTTGTGCTGCAGTATCTGCAATAACAGCAACACGTTGGACGTAACCCTATTGGGCCCATTGTCTTTAACACCTGACACCTGGCCATGAGTAGCTGCTACAACACATTTCCTTGGTATCGATTCCCAAGGACACTGGGTTTTGGCTCCCTGATGGTTTGTTGTCACTGGTGGGGCTGGAGGATCAGTTAATGTACTCACTGTGACACGGGGCAGCAGAGTGAAAGCATCTGGCATGTTCACTCTGCTCCTTGTCTCTGGAGTAGTGTTGGTGTTGGTGATTACTGTCATTTCTATAATACTTGTAGTTGTAATAACTATTCCCATCCCTTTTGTGTTGCGGTGGAGAAGGTTTGTACTGTGTTTGTCTGTCTACTGTAGCCTAGCAGTTCTGAGGAGAGACATCTGGGTGAGGTTACTAGTGCTGGAGCCCATAAGCCCAGGCCTTCCTCTTTGCAGAGGTGTATGATGGCGTGCTTCTTCCCTCTTCCTCTCCAAATGGGACCAGTTTGACTGCATGCAGGGGGTAGGGCTATCACGATTATGACAGTTTTAGTTGACAATTAATTGTTGCACAAATAATTGCAATTAACAATTTAATAGTTTATATTGTAAATTGTGTGCCGCTATTATAATGTAAGCTAAATAATATTGCAGGCCTAAAAATACACGTGATGGATCTGGAGATGGTTCTTCAGATTTGAGGTGTTTACGCTTTTGAGTGCCACCTTTCTGGTGCAAATTCAGCAATTTGCCTCCTCTAAATTATTGGGCTCACCTCTTTCATTTAGCTTAAAACCAAAATGTGCCCAGAGCGGTACAGTTGTGTTTGGCTTTGGAACTACCAATAAATCAATGTTGTTAACGATTGCTCTTCACAAAACACAACTGCAAAGCAATGACAATTACATTTTCCGGCACATTGTGACGTTTTACCTCTCGCTCTGCTGCAAATATTGTAGCCTAGTTATTTGAAATAGCCTTCCCCACGTAACAAAACGTGTTACACGCTCAGTTAATTAATTCAGTTAAAAATGGACAAGGATGATTCATTTTATTTTCAAATGTTAATATGCCATGGGACAACAGATATTTGTATTCATGCATTTTAATGCACATTTTCTAATTAGGAAATATGGATGGAAATGACAAAAGTCGACAATATTAGTAAAAATATTTTACACAGGTTTGAGCATTTTTTTTCTTTTGTCGATCAGAGTTGACGCAACAAATAAGCGACTAAAAAGCGTTTGTCTATTATAAAATAATGTTGCGAAATTACATAATGGTGCACTGGTGCAAAACAATTCTAAACTAGGTTTAAACATACTGAAACCAAGAAGCAAATAAGTTTAGGTAAATGGTCTGCGCCTATAACTTTCTGCAGAGCTGTCAAACGCATTTCTGCACCCATGCACTGGACATCCTAACTGATGGAAATGGAGTAATAATTCACATGGTATTTGTTGAGACGTTGCTAACATTGGTGTAAAAATCCCTTATTCAGATTGGAACCATGATTTTGGAATCAAAATATTGTGCAAAAAGATTTTCATGAAAATATTATATTTGCGATCTGGGTCAAATAATCGCGATCAGGCAGTAATAACTCTGACAGCCCTAGTTCAGGCATTAATCCCTTTGTTTGTTTCAGATGACTCATCACAAGTCCCAGTGCCTGAACATCAGTAGAGAGATCTTGATTTGCCTGTTTCAATCCAGAGGATTGGTCACTGTGAACTTTGGAGGATGTAATGAACCCCAGGGCAGACAGATGCCTCGGTTAACAGTTTGACGGTGTGCCTAGTTCAACTGTTGCTGGCCTGATACTGGAGCCATTTTCAGGGCTTGTTAAGCACATTCACATTTAAATGCAACAGTCAAGGCCATCTCTAAGGTAGTAGCTCCATGTTCATAACATTTGATTGGAACACCTGATATGAAAAATGTTTTCTCCCTTGCTATATTCAGGGACTGACTCAGGCCAAAGGTGTAGTTATTTCTGCTCCATATGCAAGGGTTCCCTGGGATGATGCTTTCTGGCATTGATGAATGTTTGCAAGTGACACAAAAATGAATTTCTCACTAAAAACGAAATATGTTTAGTTACGGCCTTCTTGTAGTCAACATGTGTAGCTAGGGGATAATGAAACCCAGAGCAGAGAAACCTTACTTTGCTTTATTGTAATTAACGCCTGTGACTGTCCTTCAACAGATGCCGCTAAACGTGACTTCCATATTGCCTGACATGCACAGGGGCCAGTAGGAATACTATGGCTTTCACATTAAAAGTACCCAGGGGTTAAAAGCAACAGTACCTCAGTACAAAATAAACAAACAAAAAAATAGGGATACATTAGGTAGCTTTAAAATTGACTAAATAATTTATAACACTATTGTTATTAGATTATCATGTGGTGGCAGTAGGGGTGTGACGATATGCTCAGCTCGTGATTCTATTCACTTCCATAGTCGACACTGTCACAATACCAGAAAAAAAGTGTGTATCTCCAACCATAATAGTTAAGCAACAGAGTCTGCCTCCTTAATGATCTCATCCTTTGCTTCTTTGTTCTAATACTTCGGCTCCCAGGTGTTGACACAGGGGCAGAGGTTTGATTTCAAATGTGAGGGGGACAAACACTGGCGTAGTGTGGTGACGCCGAGCCGAGATGCAAGCTGTCCTTGCATGGACCCCAGTGAGATGAAAAATCGCGAAGCGGTATATACAGGTGCTGGTCATAAAATTAGAATATCATCAAAAAGTTGATTTATTTCAGTAATTCCATTCAAAATGTGAAACTTGTATAATGTATACATTCATTCCACACAGACTGAAATATTTCAAGTGTTTATTTCTTTTAATTTTGATGATTATAACTGACTACTAATGAAAACCCCAAATTCAGTATCTCAGAAAATTAGAATATTACTTAAGACCAATACAAAAAAAGGATTTTTAGAAATGTTGGCCAACTGAAAAGTATGAACATGAAAAGTATGAGCATGTACAGCACTCGATACTTAGTTGGGGCTCCTTTTGTCTGAAGTACTGCAGCAATGCGGCGTGGCATGGAGTCGATCAGTCTGTGGCACTGCTCAGGTGTTATGAGAGCCCAGGTTCCTCTGATAGTGGCCTTCAGCTCTTCTGCATTGTTGGGTCTGGCGTATCGCATCTTCCTCTTCACAATACCCCATAGATTTTCTATAGGGTTAAGGTCAGGCGAGTTTGCTGGCCAATTAAGAACA
>JACXGI010007132.1:6225-38618 GCA_016801175.1 Esox masquinongy
CACACACACACACACACACACACACACACACACACACACACACACACACACACACACACACACACACACACACACACACACACACACACACACACACACACACACACACGAAAATGCAAAGGGGATAAAGTCTCTCACCTCACCCACCTTTCTGTTCCTAATTCTGTCGACAGATTTTCTGTGCATTTGACTTCTTGCTCCAAGTCAGGAATCCTCTCCCTAGAGTGCCTCGGTAGTTAGTAATCTCTGTCACTTCCACATTCACCAGAACTGGTGTGCTGTCCAATAATCTCTTTTTGTCCTGAAATGTGCACCCGTTCACTGGGTTCTAGTTTAAAAGCACTGTGTTGGTGTTGCCCTGTCTTTCCCAGTTGTTTTCTTTCAAATCTACAAAGAAACAACTGGTGTACACTTTTGCAGGAGATCTTTAGGACACAAACCCTGGTGACATCTCTGATTATTCCTTTATCAACAGTTTTGTTTACCAATTATGGATGCTGTGGATGATTATGCTTTACTGTAGTATTGGAAAAGAGGTGATCTGATTGGTCAGAACACCTATAAATAGCGTTGGGAGTCAGTCTGCCTGTGTAAACACAGCCTTAGAGCCTCTAGAGGGGGCTGCTTCACATCCACATATATAAGTGGTGCTCTAGAGGGAGAAGGTTTGCTCCACTTCAGGGTCCTACACAGCTTTGAACAGTCCTGTATATGAGGTATTAAAACATACATTCTTAAGTTGCAAGTTGACTTTTACTCCCAATTGAATTTGAATAAAAGGCAATTGGATTGAAGAAGTTGCATGATTTAGCTAGATCAAATGCAAATGGTTTATTTATTCTACAGATAACCATAAAAATATATATTTTGAGATTGTGTATGTTTTCAAAACCATGTAGCATACAGTTAAACCATTCCATTAAAAACAATGTTTTATAATGTTAGCCCCTTTTTCTCCCTTTCCTACAATCATCATATATAAAATCTACAGCCCTGACTTATCACAACGATAAGAAATTTGAGAATAGCATCCATGCCAAGCTGTTCTGCTTCCATCTACATTACTCTCTAAACAGGTAGTTAACGTGGGTAGGGGGTCAAGGTAAGGGGACACTTGCTCATCTGCTCAAACTCAGATAACTTTGCAGACGCCCAAGCCGCATGAGGGAGTCGCTAGAGCGTGATAAAATCTTCCCCATTCCGTGGGCAATGTGGGCCAATTTGTGTTGACCATTGGCCTTCGCAGGCCTCGTCAGCTAGCTGGAAATTCAAGGCTCAGACCTGGATAGTGGTGCACAGCTTGGCTCTGCAAATGAGTGCCTTAGACTGCTGCGCCACCTGAGAGGCCTTTAATGTAATTTCAAATAATCACTGTGATCTGGATATACTTCAAGATCATGTGTGTAAATTCATAATTCAATTTGATTCTCAATCTTTAAAAATCATGAGACTTTTCTGTAATCCATTGGATTAAACATTACTATGGTAGGGTACATCACAAAATCTCATGACAACGAAAAATAGTTCTTGACATCTTGGAGATGTAAACTAATGATTTACTTGGTCACTTTTGCATTTGTAAGTAGCATACCCTCTGATAAAAGTGATTTAAACAGTAAACCTTTAGCTAACTTTAGCTACAGTACATTATAATGTTAATATGCACAAGTATTTTCATTAAAACCGTGCAATTACTGGTACTACTTTGAAGGTAGTAGCCATCAGTTGCCTTATTCCTTCACCCATATTAGCCATTTTATTTCATTTCACACTTCACATCATCTCTAGTAGGTCTTTATTGGTTATTTAATCGTAATAGTGTCGATCGCTTTCGGTTTTTCATCCCAGCTCCTTTCAAGGCTAACAATGTCACAAAGCACAATGTGTAATAAAAACCGGTGGCTGTGAAATCCATACCGAGTCCTCAATGTCGATGCAGAGTGTGTGATTCTTCTCCATGCGGCTATACAGCTCATTCAGCCCTCTGTACGTGGCCTTGCACTCCTTGCATAGCTCCGATCGGTTGCCCTGCTAAATCAAACAAACAGGTGGAACAAATTCAATACTCAAGCTAACTAACTAACTTCACACTCCTCTTCCCTAGTGGCTTAAGTTGAGTTGTCTGGTACCCAAAAGCTAAATATTTTTTTCTCGCCATGAGTTATAGCAGTGACCCACCCACCTGTTGATACTTCTCAAAGCATCTATAGGATTGGTTAAGTGTGTCCATGAAGTACAGAATGTCGTTGGTCAGGCCGAGGAATCCCGGGCTTAAACAACCTTGAGACAGGATGTCAGATATTAGATTATATCCAACTTTGTCATTGAAAAGTACGAGTACCATACAACGAAATGCAGTTTGCATCTAACCAGAAGTGCAAATAGAAGAGGGCAGGAAATTTACGAGTATTAAGTATAGTGCATGTTACAAGTGGAATGTATAGATGTGCAATGAAGGCAAATACAGTGCAAATGGCAATTCTAAATGAGCAATGAAGGCAAATTGGGGAGGACAGAAAATGTACAAGTATTAATTATATGTATGTACATGTGGGAATGAATAGTTGTGTGCTGAGGCAAACGCAAGAGCAAATGGCAATTCTGACTATGCAATCAAACAAGTTGGAGGTGTAAGGTAGCATGTGCAACTGAAATGTAGGGCCACAGCAATGAGGTTCCCGAGGTAAATATTATTTGGAAATGAAGAATCATGGCCCGGGTCGCTCATGTACTCCGCCTTCTTACGTATGATATAAATTCACAGCCAATACCAAAAAGTTAGGGAGGAGATAAACTGTGTGATTGTGGGGCCTACCACACACCACAAAAACCAGCAAATATAAAAATAGCTTTATGTGTTTAGAATTGAAGTGTACATTCTAGTACTTTAGCAGAGTCCCTAACCAAGAGCAACTTACAGGAGCAAAACGTTATGTGGGGTCCACTTACGTTTACACTCTGAAACATCCCAGATGACCTCCACGTTATGGTAGAGCAGGAACATCAGCATCAACCTATCAGAACGCAAGAGGCTGTCACTGCAGCTCACATTCCCTGGGCCCTGAAATCACACAGCCACACTTAATGGTCTTTAAGAGCTCCATTTGTTTAGAATATACTGTATGTTTAGGATTCAGTTTGGCGTTTAGAAACCGAAACAGTTGGCAAAACACGACGAATAGGGCACCTACTTACGACCATATTCGATCTCCATGGCCACAGCAAATGTTTTTGTCGATGGTTTGACATTCATTTTTACTGAATAAGAGTCTTGTGATCTCCAAGTTCCCCAATACAGTACAGTAGTACACACCTTACATTTTCTACTGCAGACAGAGTCACACTAGTAACCGTCACAAGACAAGATGCATGTGACCACGCACACCACTAGCCCAGAGCAGATTATAAGGTACTCAACACAAAACCTCAAAGACCAAGTAGAGAAAAACATTTTCAGCGTACCTGGTCTGATGATATGTTTTCATAGACTTTCGTAAGTTCGTTGTGTGTGCCATAACAGTTTTGGCATAATTTGACAGGACGTGCGGCGGACACCAAACAATTTGCATACGCTGAATATCGCTGACCAAAGATAGCCAGCATTTCGGAGCAGTACTCGCTGAACTCAAGATTTCCTGGAAAAACCGACAAAAGGTTGAGCGAAAAGTAGGATTGTATACTAGCTTGAAAGACGGGTGACTGCTGCGCCTCGGGTGAAGCTAGTTGATTCAAGTTGTCTGCGCTCAGACTTAAAGTGGTGGTGTTTACAGCAGACGTATGAGCATAGCCGTAATATGGTAACGCTATCAATAACGTAGCCACCCGAAAGATAGACATGTTGGGAAAAAAAAAAAGAAAGAAAGCTTGAATTTTCACCTTCCAAACGCTTCTAAATGCTCAGATTTCATAACAGTAAACAACTTCCTGTTTTTGTATTCACGCCGTCCCATGGTCATGTGATAATAAAGATCTCGAGAGAACTGGATGTCATTCAGTTGCAAAACGTTCCAGAAAGTTGCACATAGAAATTCCACGAATAGAGTATACGTTCTACAAATCGGATAGGCATGTTTGTTCTATTCCTGACTGTTTCTACAGATCGCTGCAATAGGTTAGAGCGCTTTACGGATCTAGGCTAGAATTCAGAACTAGTAACTAGGCGGAATGTCCTACTGGACCACTGAGTTTGGGATCTCTATTCATTTCATAAATATACAGTCAACAGAAGATGTATTGGCAACATACATAAAATTGAGCAAAAGTGAATGCAAAAAATAAATAACACAAACATTCATATTTGTATTTATACATATTATTTTATTTCAACATAATATAACTCTGTTTCCAAAAACGTTGTGGTGCTGCATATAAAGCAAATAAAAGCAGAACATAGTGACATGCAAATAATTTATCCCTGTACTTCACTGAAAATAGTACAAAGACAACATATCAAATGTTGAAACTGAGAAATTTTATTGTTTTTAGAAAAATACATGCGAATTTTGAATTTGATGCCAGCAACACATTTCAAAAAAGTTGGGACAGGGGCATGTTTACCACTGTGTTGCATCACCTCTTCTTCTAACAATACTCTGTAAGCGTTTGGGAACTGAGGAGGCCAATTGATTTTGTTTTGAAAGTGAAGTGTTTTCCCATTCTTGCTTGATATAGGATTGCAGATGCTCAACAGTTCGGGGTCTCCTTTCCACAAGGTGTGAGCGAATTTGGTTTAACGTGTTCTCATTTTAGGACTACTTTGCAACATCTTGACAGAATATAGCTTTATTTAAGGACTGCTTTGTCTATCATTGTTTTAATTGATGGACAAAATATTGCAACATATTTTGTGTTTTAAAGTTACATAAATTGACCCAAGAATTGGGACTCTACTTATCATAAGAGTACAGATGAGTACAGGTGTACAGGTGTTACAGGTGTTAAACTCAGTGTCCTGGCTTACATCTTCAATCTGGCTCACATATTATAATAGTCACCCAATCACCCACAGCATCTAAATGGTTATGTTTTTGGATTGCTACTTTAGCCATAGTGGCACCAAATTGCAGCAACATAGCTTATCACACTGCTTGCTAAGCCAGGTAGTCAGCTGGACCAGCTTGGAGAAGAACTCTGCCCCACAACAAGGATTAGCTAGATCGTGATGTGACAAGAACCTTTCTGCCCACCATTGCTACCCTCAACCTGGAAAGTGTTGTGTCGACTTCACCCTTATGGGACTCCCGGCCATGGTGCTTTGACCAAGGCACAAACTTGGGCTGCTGCCACACAGGCGGCCTGCAAAACCATTGTCTCAATAGTACAAAATTGAAGGGTAATGGAGAACTGACAGAGGGTGGACAAAATAATAAAACACCTATCAATTAACTGATTAGGAGTAGATCCACCGTTTGCCTTCAGAACAGCTCCGATCCTTCCTGAAATGCTGTCATACAACTGGATGTAGAGGGGTATTGTACCATTTTTCAAAAAGAAAATCCATGAATTTGATGATATCATGAGAGAATAGTGTTGGCACCATAGGTTGCATCTGGTCCTGTGAAATTCCTTCCTTAGCCGTTATAAGTACATGCAGAGCAGTCATCGGACCCAATCACTCCTACAAGATACTGCCCATACAATTACAGATCTCCCACCATGTTTAATTGTTGGCAGCAGATATTGTGCTGAAAGCATCCTTCTGCTTTCGCCAAATGTAAACCTTTCCAGGGGTAGGAAATAGGGTGAAAGATGATTCATTATAAAAAAAATTCTGCATTGCTCAGGGGTCCAGGTTTTCTGCTCCTTACAGGTTATGTATCTTTGTGTGTTGGCTTTAGATACAAGCAGTTTCTGATTGTGATTTAATTACTACAAAGTTACAGTCCTTTCCATCTGGTGTTTCTATGACTTTATCATCCCCTCCCATGTATATAACAACTACATTATTTAGGTGTGATAATTCCCAAAAAGAAGACTGTATTTCATTTCTTATTACATTTTTCTACAGTAACATTTGATGAATGAAAGTGGAATTTTATATTATTTAAGTGAATATTTCAAAATCTCGTATAATTTTGGGTAATACAATTAACCTCCTACATAAGAGCCTATACCATAAGGACGGTTAGATTACTTAACTGGGAGAATGAGCACTGTGTCCTAACACACCCATATCTTACATCGCCACCCCATTGAAGCAAGGCATCATAGAATGTGTGGAAATGTCCTCATTCCAACAAGATCCTTCCTGGTTTAATGCAAGACCATTTGTCATAGCTTTTTTACAGTTACATATTTCTAAAATTACTCCTACAGCCTGGTCAACTTGTTTGAATGTACTAGCTCTGCTCAAGCATTTGCTGGACAGTTGAAGTTGTTTTGTTGCAATCCGTTTATGGATTTTTTGATTAGCTCATACGCTCACTTTTTGACTGAACATTGCAAGCCAGCACTTTTAAAAGATACAAAACAATCATCCTCAGCTTCCTAATGGATTATTCATCCACATCTTATATCAGAAACACTTGTATACATTTCTTGCTTTCTTTTATAAAAGGAAGTGCTAAAACATTTAAAACTATTTTTTGATTCTGAAAGGTTGTGAAATATTAAACATGTACTTTTTTAAAAACCAGACGAAACTAGGCAAGTTTTAGACAGATAGACATGCACATAGGTAGGGCATATACTTCATGTGTACTGTATAGTTTATATGAAAAAGATGGTAACTTTCGGCTTTGTCCTTCTTCTTGCGCAATTTAGAAACAAATTAAAAATTAAATAATGTATCTATTATTACATCTTTTTATTTGCATGTGTATGCTTCCACTTTTCAGTAGAAAGGACAAACACACTATACTACACTTTTTCTCCAGTAACCATTTGAGAACCTCTAACACTGAATGATTCTATCAGCCAAAATTACAGTGAACTATAGTGTTTGTTAGCCATAAACCTGGTGACACTGCTCATGTGTGGCCAATGCAAGGCTGAATAAATCTATAATGCCTTGCAAAGGTATTCAAAACACTGGCCAGTTGACTTTAAATACTGAATTACAAATGCTAAATGGACATTTCGTTCTGTTATATATTTTAATTTAAACACTGTCATTCAACATCAATTTTTGTATCATGACATTGGTTTGATGTATGAAAATATTTGTAAGAAAAATAAAAATGGAAATATGTTTGTTCTATAAGTTTGTTGCATAAGAAAGAAACTGCCCTGAGGAGGACAACATTAGCTCATCATTGGCTTCCACTTGTGAACCATTAAAGTTCCTGTCAAAATTTCTGGATTAAAACCCTACTATACTGAAGTACCATAGGTCAGGTTGGGAATCTGAAGGAAATTTAAAACAAAGAGCATTCTACAGACATTACAGATAAAGTTATACAAATGCATAGGTTAAGAAAAATACTTAAGCATTTATAATATCATTAATATATCATTAATATATATAATATCATTAATATACAAATGCATATCCAAACACTTCAATGTTCAATAATAGTCAAGTGTTTGGATAGCCCAATGAGATCAGTTGGATCAATAATCAGGAAGTGGAAGCTGCATCACACAACCCAGGCACTGCCACAAAGGGCTGTCCTTCAAACCTCAGCAATCAAACAAGAAGAAGATTTGTAAGAGAAGCTATAGCGAGGCCAACAATCACTTTAAAGGAGTTACAGAGTTCAGTGGCTGGAGAGGAGTAATGGTGCACCAATCAATCGTAACAATAGCTCTTCATAAAGCTGACCTGTGTTGGAGGCTGGCAAGATAGGAACTGTTACTCAAAACATAACATCTGAAAGAATGACAGTGACCCAGCTTCAGTGAGAAGAAAATTGAGTTATTTTGCTGTGTTGCCCACCTACCTTTGCCCATGCCACAACCTACACCACCCCTACAATGAAGTATGGTGTTGGCAGCATCATATTATGGGGATGCTTCTCATTGGCAGGGACTGGGCAAGTTGAAGGAAGAATGGATGGAGCATAATACAGGAAATACTGTGTGGCATGAACAAGCTCACTCCTGAATCAGCATCACATCATTGCCCCGAAGAGAACATGCACACGTCCAAAATGCAAAATGCTACTCCTAGCTGCAACTCATGTTGCACTGCCCTAGCAACACAGAATACAATGGAGGAAGACAGCCAGGGGAGGATTGTTGCAGAGGCCGCCCCGCTTTCATCCATCCATTCCTACCAAACTGCCACCGTGAGGACCTCCTAAAATATCATGGAGTTGCTAAAGCAACATGGAGTTGCTCAAGAACAAAAAGGTGAATGTCCTAGAGTGGCCTCGTCAAAGAATTTGTATTTGCACATATAAATACTATTTATTATTAGAAAAAATACAAATAAACACAATAAAATGTTAGTAAATAACAATTTTTGCATTTTGCAAAAGATAATTGATATCTAGTGACATGGCTAGAAGAAATGTCATATGGCATCCAGCTGCAGACTTCTTCCTCAGGGATGTCCTTCTCAGACCAGTATACTGACACCTACAGGATGCATCTCTCAGGAAGAAGTTAAACTCTTACTCTTGAACTGTTCAAGCCAGAGGAACCAAACCAAATTTCACATGATCAAAATATCTTAACTTTGATCAATTATAAAACAAATATGAGCATGAAATTAACTTACAATAACATATGACTGGTTAAAACTAGAGGCACCAAACCGATTACAAATTGGTACAAATTATCGGTACAAACTATCAGAATATTCTAACTTTAAATTCCTTAAAATGTTTACAACATAAACTGCTGTCATATAAACTTGTTTTGACTTCAACTACACTGAAGTTGAGTTAGTCTCCACATGCCAACAACAACAGTGGAAATCTTCCTTTAGCTTGCTTTATATCAGAAAGTGGGAAAGGAATTCAACTTTCAGGATAAATAAAACAACAACGCAAGGCCAAATCTACAATAAGTTGTTTGTTTTTGTCTCTTATGGGTAGAAGGCATATTTCTATACTGCCATCTACTGGATATATTTCTGAGTACATTTAGAAGCAGTAACTCTTGAATCACTTGTGCTAGAGACACCAAACCAGCTTTCACATGTTCAAGATATCTTTACTCCAAATTCCTTGTTTAAACTTTTGTAAACCATAACTTTAACAAGTCTGCACATGACAAGACGTCAGGAGGTGTATTTAGTGGAAATTTCATAGTGGTGTATTATGCTGTTGTAAATAAATGTATGTAGTTGTACAAAAATTATATTATATCATATAGTTATTGAAATTGTATCATGTTATGTTTTATGTTGGATGATGAAAAAATACTTGGCAATAGGGGATAGGGGAACATAGAGTTGGTACTTGGCCTACTCCTGACAGAATTGAGCTAAGTGTAAGCCTATTTCTTTCTCTTGAAGACTGTTAGTTCTGTCAACATTTCTCACTCCCGAATTTTGCTCTCATTCACACAAACTGGTTATCGTTGCACTCTTAGGTGAACCATATCTGTTTCCAGGATAAACACTCAAAATGGTTCTAACCTGAATTAATGGGGTTCCATCTGAAACCTGAAGGTGTTTTTTCTTGCTGGAACCAAAGGGATTACTACAATTCTCCTAAATCATATGATAAAAAAACTACCTTCAACTTTTTTATTAAAAAGATATGATAGGTAGGCCCACATTTTTATTTAACCATGTAATTTGACTAAGAATACATTCTCATTTACAAAAATCAACACAAAAACAATTGCGGTTAACTACCGTGCTCAGGGTCAGGACAACACATTTTTGCGGATAACAGCCGTGCTCAGGTTCAGGACAACATATTTTTGTGGTTAACTGCGATGCTCAGGGTCAGGACAACACATATTTGCGGTTAATTGCCGTGCTCAGGGTCAGGACAGCACATTTTTGCGGTCAACTGCAGTGCTCAGGGTCAGGACAACACATTTTTCACCTTGCAGGCAGAAGGAATTCCATCTAGCAACATTTTGCTGGTCAGATGCTTGTACCACTAGGTAAACAGAATAACTTCTACTGCAGAAGAAAAACATAAATCACACCAGAGAATGTTCAATGATTATGATGGCCATATGGAATACAATAAAATTAATGTATTGAAAACCTACCCACAGTAGGGCCAGGGGCGGACTAAGTGATTTTAGGGCAGATTCAAGTTTTGCCAGCTTGTTTACATTGAAAAGGTGTAAGACTTTTTGGGATAAGTTGGGATGGCCAAACCGGATGAAACAATGTTGCTTGGTCTCTCTAGCTTGAACAGTTGAAGGGATAGTGTTTTTAGGGTTAATTCATGCTAACAATGCTAATTAACATAGTCATAGTCAATAAAGGTTTATGACTTTTAGGTTGGTAAAGCCTAAACATGTGAAACCAAGTTAGTTTGGTTCCTCTAGCTTGAAAGGTTCAAGAATTACTGTTCAACTTCTTTCTGAGAGATGTATTCACTAGGTGACAGAACACTGAGAAGGATGTTCCCAAGAGAGAAGGCTGTGGCTGGATACCTCCAAAATGTAAATAAACTAACAAGACAAAAAACACAATGAAAAAATGCACCCAAAAAGCTGTCTGGACAGTGCTTAAAGATAAGGGTCAGTAGGAAATCTAATGAAATTTGGTATAGTAATCTGGCACCAAAGTTCATGATTCGGCCGTGAGAAGAACCATGGGAAATTAACATTTTGACTGACGTTTAAGAAGGTGAAACATTCATTGTATTAGATTGGCCATCTCAGAGACCCTACCCCAACATAACTGATGCTGTGTGGGAGGCCACACAAAATATTGCCTTGTTTAAAAATAAATTTGTGTTACTTTTCATTGTATCAATCTTCTTTATATTGGCAGTCTTACTAAATGCTGATTGAATGTGATGAAAGTTCCAAATGTTGGCTATCCAGATTATACTCAATTCGGACAATGGTCTGAATTACTTTCCAATGTGTCCTGCAAACCAGGAGATTTAAATGACAGTGTTGGGGTAAAACTAAGCACTTAAATGTAGGTATTGTAATAAAAAACAGTAATGTATTTTCAATCTAAGAAACCATAACTTAATATGTGTTTAAAACTATTTGTCACTCATCATTTCTAAGAAAATGTTATATTTCAAAATATAGGTTTTAACATTCCAGTTTCACATTTTCTTTATATATTTTCTTTTTAAAAATAAAACAAAAATAAGCTATAGATATGAATCTTTAAATGGCACAGCAAGGAAAAAATATATGCCACAATTTAGTACAGGCCATGAATTAAGATTTTGAAATGTGCTAGATAATGCAGTGAGCAATGTAATAAGAACCAGAAAAGCATAGGATGTGCTTCGTAAGACACATATCACCACATCAATTGTCCCGAGTCTGCTGGGAGTTATTGCAATGAAGAATAACACAAATTGGATAGCATGTCTTTGGGAATAAAATTTGCTAAAAAATAAACAAAATGGGTATTTAAATTTGCATTGACAACAATAGAATATATGCCTAAAGAAGATAGATAATGTGAAAATTATTACTATATTTATAATATTCAACAGTGAAAATTATTGATTTGACCTTGGCTTACATGTAAGTCGAATTAAATGTAAAATAGTTGTGGAAAGTTGGTCAACCTGTTTATGTGCCTGTTTTAGGTGTAGTTACACTCAAAATGTATTAGCACCCACCTTGAATAACAATTTTCTTGGTGTTTAAAAAAAGTTATTTAGCTATTACATCTGACCCCCTGTTCCTTTGTTCATAATCTCCATTCTGCTAAAACGTGTATGTAACCCTCTATCTTAATCTTTATTTCACTATTTTTTCAGACGACTTTTACACACACACACACACACACACACACACACGTACACTGCACCTGCAACCAACGTGTCACCTGTAATTCCTCGTGTTGGGTCATTTTGCCAATTTGATACTTGATTGCTTTTGGGAAAATAAGTAGCTTCAAATTAGTGGAAGATAACTGAAAAACGCTAAAACAAAATATTGGCCTTAAATGTGTGTGTTGACAAGGCTTGTGAATGAGTTTGTTTGAAAGACAGAAAGTCAGACAGGAAATGGAGAACTCGAGGAAGCCAGTAATGGCTGAGTTTGTGAAGATGAGCGTGTGTTGGAGAGGAGAGCGGCGACGGTGAACCACCTGATCCCTCGTCACTCGCCTCCTCATTATTGACTGTAGCGCGTTTTGACACCATGCAATTTCCAAATGTGTGCATGGCACGAGAAAATAATCACAGAGTCAAGGTAAATGATCTGGGCTCAAATTCTGATTGAGATAATTGTCAAAAACCCTCGAATCAAGCCACTGCAGTCAATGGTCTTTAATGCGAAATTAGTGGCTCTTGATAACTTGCAGTCCGCAGCAATTCCACAGTCATCAGACCCTAATGAAAATAAGCGGGACAGAATGCGCGGCATTAGGGCCTATTCTAATGCCTGCTCATAAGTATGGCCTTAAAATGCTGTTTTTTTTTTATGTATTATTGCTTCCGGTGCACTACTCATAATATACCACCGTCTGCTCATTAGAAAGCAACCGTTTTCCCTCTGTCTAGCTCATTTAATTATTCAGATGTTCATACCTTTTGTGTTTTTGAAAGCTAAGAGTTGAATAGCTTATAAGTAGTTACTAATCTCACAAAAAAAATCTGAATCAAAGCACTCTGCAATGATAGGACAAATAAAAATAAACGAATAATGTAATACTGATAAATAAGGATTATTGTTATGGCCTCATGTTAAACATTTATTATCCATATATTCATATATTACAACCCCATTGTACACGAAAAGATTTTTATTTGTATTTTTTTTTTTTTTTTTACAAGTACGCCATATTTTCCATTGTCACAATCAGGAAACTACCAAATCGGAATATCATTACCCCTCACGAGATGACTGTCCGTTAATTCCATGGTGAATGGAAAGGATGAAACCGACTGAAGGGGTTCATTAGCATGTGTGATACCGAACCCGGCTCCAAGAGGACAAAAATCACTAATTAGCTCGCAGAGTGTATCCCATCGCCTCGAGGGCTATTTAGTAAGGTGATGAGACACAAGACTCCACCAGAGTAACTGTCTCGTGATTTCATCATATCGATACATATAAGTAAATGATACAAAGAATGTAATCTTTTTCCCAAACAGATATAAATGGACATGGCTTATTGATTGATTAGCCTGATCAATAAATGGAAATACACACAAGCTAAGAGTACTGCATACATACATTTTTAATGTATGTGATTAATAGGTCTACTAAATCGCTAGATTCACGCTACAAGCGGTATTTATTCTTAGTATATAGGTCAATAGCACCGTAGAATATTTTAAATAATTTCAAATTGTTCTAACGTTTTAGTCATACAATTTGAAATAGCAATAGGCCTGGCCTATTCTCCTGGCAGGCTACTGGAATCATATTAATAATTATTATAATTTAAGAATTTAAGAGTTATAAATAAATATGCTTTGTCTACATGACAATAATACATTTAATTTGAAAGCGATCCCCGTAAAAATATTGGCATGTAATATTTTTTGTGTAAACCTACAGAAGTCTGGGAAAGTGGAGGCACTTAGGGGTTAACTTCAGATGTTTTAGCTGTAAACTTATGGGGAGAAAATAGCTGTAAAGTTATGCAAAAGTTATTCTATATCCTTCGGGCCGTCCCTAATCCGCCAAAACCTCATTCTTTCATTGGAGAACTGTGCCTCTTTTCTTGTTTTTCGCCCTCTATACAACATAAAGTCAGTCTGAATTTAATGGTTATGTCGGGATGTGAGAGGGGTTTTGCGAAAGCGAGGCCCCCTTTTACCGAAATATTGCCCTCTTCATCGTGTGAGTCTACCAACCCAGTGCGACCCCATATTATTCCCTAGGCGTCTGTCTTGAATCACAAACTAGCCTGATTTTCACTACATCGCTGGGAAATGCAGGGAGTTGATAATAGAGATTTCGCTTTCATTTTTTACGCTTGACTTGGTTATTGTTGCTTTTCTCTTCCACCGTGATTCTCTTTCCAGGGATTAGCCCTGACTTCGCCCACTGGCGGCCAAAGTGGCTCGAAACCCGAGATGACAATTGATGCGGATCAAGGCAAGGCTATTCGAAGCTATTCTGTGCTCTAAAGAAGTGATCTGAGCCAGAGAGAGAACCATCAAGTCGGGGCTCAATGAAGGCGTTCAGAGGAGTGACGCGCACTTTCACTTTCTGGAGAAAAAAACGGATGCTCCTTAACCGCTTCCCAAGACCGCAAAGCCCGAACTGCCAACAGATTCATTGCCATTCACTGACTATTTCGAAAGTTAGAATAGATTGTGCCAAACCGATTAAAAGTTGGTAGGCTATGGTTATCTGAGTTGGTGCATAATAGTTTCACTTTTGCCCAAAGACCGCTGGCCAGAACCTAGTTGGTAATGAGTGTAGTTGTTCGTTTACCATGGCAGTTTCTGTCTTATGATTTATTATATCATGATCAAATCATAATTGAAAAGCACCTGGATTTGCAAGGTCATCAGTGATCAACGGATGTTTAAGCCTAGGTGAATAAACGTATGCCACTGTGCATGTGTCTAAATGATAAACATGAACAGGAAAATTAGGTTGACAATCATTTAGTCGATTGTTAGTTGTTCATTCAAGAGATCCGTTTTTGTTGCTGTCTTCCCAAATCAGACATCTCGGTGATAGGCTACTGAGAGAAGTTAATCTTTGTTGACGGTGTTGTGCGCTCTTCCGTCAGCTGGGTTGGTTGGCTCTCTCGGGAAGCCCATGTTGTCTGAGCACACAGACGGGATAATGAACAAACACGCAGCCAGCAGAAGAGACACAAAAGCCGCTTTGACTTCCTCACTGCTGGTCGCCTCTTGGGACGGGCATGACGCGGAGAGGGCTCTGCTCTCCCAGGTCGCCGCGACCACTTCTCATCGCTCCCGCGAACTGGGAGGCAGAGACGTCTTGTTTCATAACAAGACAAGAAGCTGACTTCTTTCAGCTCCAGTGAACTGGACATAAACCCCGACTGACACCCTCCAGTGCCCAAACTGAACGAGGGGGCGGGCGGGCGGACGAGAGAGAAAGAGAGGGAGCGAGAGAGTATAGTTGGAGTGTGTGGTGTGCACCAAGGACAAAGTTGTTATGCCCAGAAATACAATCGGCTCAGTCTGTCATTTTTTCCTGGACTATGGTGGACATTTCATTCTATTATTAAGAACATTTGATGCCACAACGGAACTCTAAAACCAGTCCAGTAAAACATTTAAAAACAATTAACTTTTTGGTCAGCTGCATCGTTGTGAGACTAGGGCTCGAATCCTTCTAACAGCTTAGCTCAGGGGTCCTGTGTAGCGTAGAGCCATTGGCCAGCACCATCCAACTTCATGGGGTTAGTCATCGGACATGGTTGCCTTGCCTCGTCTCGCGCTGGCGTCTACTTGTGGTGGTTCGGGCGTCTGTAGTTGCAACCCAACACTAAATGTAGAAGGGCGGAGAATGCATTACATCGGGCGTGTAGGAATTCCGGTTGAAACTTTATGATTGAGCTAGAAGAATCATACAAAACAGAACGGCACCGGATCATACATGAAACATCGAGAGTCCCAAATTCGCTGGAAGTTGCTGCAATTTCGCAGTGACTTGATCATGAATTTGAAATTATGTTATTTGTGAGAAAACTGCGTAAAAGTAAAAATAAATACATTTAAGAAAGTGATACCAACGGCAATAGATTGTTCTGCGATAGACTTGTATAGGTAGGCCTATTATCTCAGTCAATTAAACAATCTGACAAGGCAAATACGAGAAGTGGAAAGTGTACTTCACTGTACCCATTTCCGGGGACAGTTGTAACACTATGGGGGAAACACCATTGACCTTTTACACAGTATATTTTAGTGCAATGAACAATTAAAATAAAAAGACAACATTTTCTCACTCTTTGTTCTGTTAAATGCTGAGGAAATAGGCATGGAGTAATGTAACCACCCACAAATGCATAGACTAAGGTAAGAATTTGACATCTCTCCAAGCTATTCTGCTACTTATTATTCTGCTTGCTCAACCAGAAAGGTCATGCCAACATCCAAGTGCTTGGAGGGGAACACATTTACCGCCCAACAACAATCGTTGAGCTTGTAGGCACCCAAACTACCACAAGGAGTCACTAGAGCATGACAAAGCAAGGCAACCATAAAAACACCAAACACACAAAGCCTGGACAGCACTGAGCTAATTTGTACTACCAAATGGGAGACCACCAGACATTGTTGGTAGTTAGTGACCAGGACTTGAACTTGCCTCAATGACATAGCTGCCCTGTGACACAGTGACTATTCCAAAACAATAGCTTGTACCATGTTCTCAAGCTATACTGAGTTTTTTTTTTACAAGCATTTCATTTACCAAACTTGAGTTCTGAGGAACACAATAGTTGATTTAAGCCCATAGTTCATTCATAAATTATATTATTTAAGTATCAAATGTATAAATGTAATTAATTCCGAATGGCACTAATGGATGAAGTAACTGCACAAACCCTTATGACAAAAAAAGTTACAATTTTGACTTTTTTTTTTTACTCAACTATCCTGAAATAATTGTTGTTGTGTTGTTTGTGGGGTTTCACTTTTTACTTTGTTAGTCACTCCAAAACTAAACACTCTCACTCTCTAAATATGAGAACCATGAAATCTCCTTCTTTGACAATGTTTAAAGCTTTGTGGTGTAGAGTTCTTTAGGGACCCAGAAAGCAAACCCGTTCAGAAATAAACATGTCTCTCCAAACCGGGACAAGATGTGCATGAACAAATATAAAATTAAAATATGTTCACTCAGGACAAAAGTAGAAACAGAAAGAGACCTTGACATGGTGCAACAAGTGTTATGAATAGTCTATCAATATTGGCCAAATGAGACACAATTAGGCCACTTATTGAACGGTATGTTACATGTCCTTAAAAAGAATCTGGCCTAATCAAGTACAAAAGTATTGTAAAAATTCAGTAATAATATGGCTATCTTTCTATGTATTTTTTTCTAAATATTTTATTTTCTTGGTAGCAAAATAAAACACACAGTCATGTTATTATAGATTTTTTTAAGTCACTGTCTTTGCTAGTGTGTGCTGACATTCCCAGATCAGTTTGTGAGTTGTATATGTTTATAAGACAGCAGAAAATGTGTTTAATGTTTAATGGTTTAATGGTTTAATGTTTAATGGTGATGAACATTTTTTGTTTTGTGGGGATTCCATGAATAGGGCAGATATGATGGCATTTTTATACTACATACTATATTTCTACCTGAATCTTCATGAAAAAGCAGGCTACTGAACTCGCAGATTATCTCAGATTATTCTAATAAAAGTTTAATAAAACAAAACTTTAGAAGGACAGAATTTATTAAATTAAGAAAATCTGCAAAACCACTTTTAAAAGTTCCAACACTCTCCCCCAATTTTGACCAGCCCCCCACCAACCACCCCAAAGAAAATCTAAGCATCATTGTTATAAAGTACTGAACTCACATTTTACTTGGGAAGGTTTTAACATTTTTATTACAACTAACCTAATCCTTAGCAGCCTTCACATTCATCCATATATTCATCCACATTTTAGCTTAAAATGCTACAAAAAACATTTAGCGTCTACTTTATCTTAAAAGACATGTTCTATACATCTGATCTAAGTTTGGTCATTTTAAGTACAATGCAGACACTGCATCCATAATATACAGTATATTACATAGTAGATGTTCCACACACAGTAACCCTCCTTGCTAGTGGGTTCCAGACAGATATTCCCAAGTGTGTCACGACATTCTAGCTTTATTGGGGATTACAATAACGTTGTGTTACAGCCATACTTGATTTCTCTCATGTATTTTCAAATCAGTTGTTTACAAACAATGTTGGGTGACTACATTTAGGGCCAAACACTGTAATTAATGGGTTTCTTACTTTTGGCTAGTGGAACTTGGTATCCCTTAAAAAGAAAAAGAACTAATGTATACTACCTTGTTAGTAGCTAACTAAAAGTCTTTTTTTCCTCTGTGAAGAGCAGTTGTGTGTGAGTGTTTTCTCTGTCTCTGAGAGCTGGTTTTTGTGGGTCGTCAACCCCGCCTTTCAGGGCTCAGTGCGTTACACCAATTAAAGCACGACGTGCTGTAAATGTAATGGCCCGACGAGTGATTGTTTATGACAAGCAACAAAACACATAGATCCTCCCCTACGATTAGGGTGCAAGCAAAGGGTTGGGGTGCGGGGGTTGACGTCACTCCAACCCCTGCGAGGCAGTGGGAGTCAGTGGTATGAGTGAGTGAGGAGGAGCTATCCTGATCTTAACAAGATGACGGTATGGGTTTTAGTCACAGAAAAGGTTTATTAACTTTGCTCACGTGGTGTTCAGCTCAGTATCATGAGCCGATAAAATCCTTCACATATTGTAAATATTCTCCTTCACTTTAGTATCTTCCTCATTGTCTTCCTCTTTGGGTCAGACTAAGCCTGGTGGCCTGAATGTGTGTATACAGTTCATTCACTCCTCCTGATGGCATGCAAAGTTGTAATGACTCCACTGCAGCATGGGATAAGTTGTAATGACTCCAATGCAGTGTGGGATAAGTTGTAATGACTCCACTGCAGTGTGGGATAAGTTGTAATGACTCCACTGCAGTGTGGGATAAGTTGTAATGACTCCACTGCAGCGTGGGATAAGTTGTAATGACTCCACTGCAGCGTGGGATAAGTTGTAATGACTCCACTGCAGCGTGGGATAAGCAGCTTGTAATCAGAGCTGTTAATTATTAAAATGGAGTGTAAATGCTTGATATGCAGGATCAGTGTTTTGATAGAATTTCAAGACAGAACAGCATGCTCTTGCACAAAAGCAATGAGAAAGTGTCAGAATTTTTTTTCTCATGTGTCATACAGTCATCAAAAATTGTAAAAAAAATTGTTACTGTGCAAAATCAATACATACTGCTTGTTAATTCAATCATTCTCCAGGGGGAATATTTTTTTTTTGGAATATGCTGGACAGTGATTGTTTCTAACCAGGTTATGGTATCATTCAAGAGAATTATAATAAGTTGGAAGCACACAGTCATTTGTTAATTTTTATGAGTATTTGGCTTTGCAGAACCCATGCACCCAGTTAAGTATAATTAAATCAATGTTATCTGTAAAGTAGGTGCTGCTTTGATATGTTGTGTGTGTGTGTGTGTGTGTGTGTGTGTGTGTGTGTGTGTGTGTGTGTGTGTGTGTGTGGTAGGAGGGGTGATAAGAAAAGCCTCTCCCAACTCTGTAAAGGAAAAGAACTCGACCCAGATGCAGGCAGCAATGTTAACTTTGAGTGGTCCCTGTGGCTTGAGCGTGTTGTTTGCACCCCCCACACCCCCGCCCTTCACAGACCCCTGCCGCCCCCTTCTCCCTATTCCCAAGCCCCCAGGTTGCCTTTGCATGACATCATCTGTAAAGTATGCCCCCATACCCATGTGAATCTTAGATGTCACAATTGGCAGCTCCCCCATTAGACTGTACAGCACTGGAAACCCATACGTTTCTTCTTTTTCTACTCCCTTTATTTCTCCTTTTTCTCCCTCTCTCTCTCTCTCTACTCCAGCCTTACCAATCTCCTCACTTTTTCTTCTTCTTTTTTAACCCCCAGAAAAGGCATTGTTTGAGGAAGGGCTTGATCAAAAAACTGTTGCCCGCCAACCGCGGGGCTTTCTGTAAATTCAATAAGGCCACCTTAAAGATTTTCCTAATTAATGGATGACATCTTTGGCTGGAGGAGAGGCGAGGCATTCTGCTCGGGCTCGCTCTTTGTTCACCTCCTAATTAACTTTCGTAGGTCACTCAGGTCCCGGCAACCTGTGAGTGAAGAGCCCCTATTGAGAAGGGAGTTGTAAACTTACTTTTTTTCCCCCCTCTCGGAACTTAAAAGGGTAAAGCAACTATAGGGAACAGAAAATATCCTATTTAAGTCCTTTGTGAGTGAACTGCCTGCACATGTTCCAATAAAGGAAGTCTTCTAAATAAGCTGCCGTGTTGCTCTCCTCTGCTACCGCCGCCCCTCCCTCCATCCCGCTCTCCATGTTTACTGCACCCCTTTCTCTCAGACCTCCACATAAAGGTTATGAATGATAGTTCTGGGTTGAGCCAGGGGGGTAAGGGCTGAAGGACAGCATCTGTGTATTGCTGGTTTGTTTTCATCTGAAACTTTGGTGGGTGAATTAAAGGATGGGAAATACACTGCAATGACTTGGGGGGGGGGGTAAATTTTATAGAGAAAGACATAAAAAGAAAAAAACTCTTTGCCTGCATTATTATTTAGGATTTTAAAAAATCACCAACCTTCCATCCTTTGAAACCATATGATATATTTGTAAAACGAATCATCATAGTTCCTAACGTGGAACACACCATAATCCCAGACCATAGTCCCACATCATAGTCCCACATCATAGTCCCAGACCATAGTCCCAGACCATAGTCCCAGACCATAGTCCCAGACCGTGTTCCCCAATGTCTCAGTTCAATATGGTGGCTGTGTTGCCCTGACAACATGACAGTCAAAGGGTGGACAGCCGTGAGTCTCAGCAACACTAACAGAGGTTTTTTCTCTGGAAGACAATTTCACTAACCTTACTATCACACTGTACAATCCCAGCCTGCGTCCACCCAGTCTGACAAAATTAAGCTTCCATCACATATTAAACTGGGTGGGATCTTCCCACAGCGTACACATCGTCAACAACACAGAGCCCATATCAGTGTTATTCTAGAACATACCATTTTCATTCAAATGTATGCAGTGTATTATTATCTCGTTCCTTACATACATAGTCTTGATTGGCATAACTGAGTGTTGAATGAAGAGATAATATGAAAACACGACAACAGGTGTGTAGTGACCAGCACTTTCCCAACAATGCAGAGTTAAAAAGAGAACCTGATAGGAATAGACAAAAAAACAGATACAGAACATAGAAAAACAGTAACAATGAAAATGTACACAATAAATAACAATACATTGAAATAGCTTGGCTGTACACAGGGACTAGCAGTACTGAGTAAAGTTTCAAGGGTTCATGAATGTTGAGGTTTATGTACTGAACATATACATGGGGTTAAGGTGAGGCACCAGGGTAGTTAATTAACAGTAGCAGCACCTAATGTGATAAGCGTAAATGTATGTCTGTTCATGCCATGTCAGTTTGCATGAATGAGGTTGTGCATGGATGGAGTCAAGTATGTGTACAAAATCAATAGTAAAGGCTTAGTGCAAAAAACGGGCAGTGTGGATATTCTTGTTTAACAGTTTTATGTCTTAGGGGTAGAAGCTGAACATGTTCCTATTAGTTCTAGACATGATTCAGGTGTGACCGCTGGCGGCACAGTAGTATAGAGAATAGTCTGTGACTTGGCTTGAGTATTTCACTGTTTTTGGTGCCATCCTCTGTCACTGCCTGATGAAGAGGTCCTGGATAACAAGGAGCACAGTACTGGTGATGAACTTTGCCATTCGCACCACTTTTAAAAGCACCTTGCATTCTATCAAGCGGCGATGGAGCTGGTCAACATGCTCTCAGTGGTGTAGCTATAGAATGTTTTGTAAATCTGAAGGCCAGTAACAAAACTTTTAGCCTTCCAAGGAGGAAAACGTATTAACAAGGCCTCTAAAAGCTGCACTAAGCAGGATTTTCAGTAAAAAAAAACAATTACAGCAATTTGCAATTACTCACCGTTCAGAAAGTGGTTCCGCACCAATGGCCGATAGAGAATGAAGTTCCAAATAATAATATGAAAAATAGAATTACCTGTTCCAAAAACAGCGCTCAGAGTTCGATGTTATTCTTAGCCTTGCTAACGTTAGCTTAGGGTTGCTAGCTATAGAGAGCTAGTCTTCTTCGCTTCTTTGCAGTTTTTGTAGTGTAAGCTTAGTAGCCAAGGAAGGAATTGGCAGTTTGTCGTCCTGGTCTCTAAGTGCCATTATAGTTTCTTACAGTAAGCAATCTTGGCCCCCTATGGCATACTCATGCTATATATCGTCCAGGTAAAATGCACGTTCACAAAATAAGCGAAGACCCACCTCACAAAATAAGTGAAGACCCACCTCACAGAAGGCGATTGGCTGGAAGGCCCGCCTCGTGATTGGCTGGAACGGGATTGCTGGAACAGATTTGGCTGGAAAGTAGCGGCTCGCTCCAAAAATTATAAATTAACATTCCACTGGCACTGAACTGCCTGTGTTGCTAAAGTAATCTTAGGGGGCTTCATTATCTTACATAACATGTTTATAGGAGATAAAACGTTCAAATTTTTATTGAAAAAATCCTAACTAGAGCAGCTTTAACAGTGTGTGGGTGTGTGTACATATGTAAACCATGTTCATTTCTCTGTGATATGTACACCAAGGACCTTAAGACTCGCTTCACTATAGCCCCAGTGAATGTAGACAGGGGTGTGATCGTTTAGGTCCTTTGTCGTGCTGACGTTGACGGAGATATTGTTATTCTGGCATCACACTACCAGGTCCCTGATCTCATCCATACAGGCTGTCTTGTCACTGTTAGTGATCAGGCCTACCAGCGTCATGTTGTCTCAAACCTGACAATGGTCTTGGATTCGAGAGCGTCTCTATAGCTGTGGGTAAATCCCTTTATCTCATATGCTTATGCTAATTGTATTTCAATGTGTGTCAACTAATTAGATATAGTATATTCTTACCACTAGCAGCAACTTTACACCAGAAAATTCTGGCAATTTTTCTTCTGAGTACAGGAGGAGACTAAGAACACCCTCCCGAGGCATCCCAGTGTTGATGGCTAGCATGAAAGGTTCATTGTCACTATAAGTGCGAATTTATTTATGATAAGTATGTAATATAAAAAATCAATAGACTGGAATGAAACATTTGCAATGGATCATGTTTGTAAGTTTTCAAAGATTTTATTTTTTAAAATCTCTAACATCCCCAGAAATCGAGCAACCATCCATCTGTTTCATTGAGTCTAATAAGACTACGCTTACCACATAAATCAAACTAACTAACTTGATTAACTATTCTGGACTCAAACTTTGACAATTTGTTCTTAGTTTGGTGTTGCAGTCTAACCACACGTCCCCTGGCGAAAGGGGTTTGAGCGGCTCAGCTGACTGATGGTTTTCAGCCAAACCAGCAGTCTTCCTCTACACAGACTTGTCTCTTTCTACTACACACGTGTCTCTTTCTACACACCTGTCTCCATCAATACACCTGTCTTTATCTATACACCTGTCTCTATCAACACATCTGTGTCCATAGACTCTGCTTCCTAATATCATTCCATGAAAATAACTAAATACCAAAAAAGATATACAGTGTAGTATGCAATTATTGGGACAGTAAAGCATTTGATACTTTTCGGGGCACAAGTGTTTGTAGTTAGTCAGGTCAGTTCTGTCACATCATTTTTCCAGGCATAAGAGAGCTGTCAATGTTTAGTCTTGATTCTAGGTTTTGTATTTGCAGTTGTTATTGCTGCCTATCAACATGAGGACCATAGAAGCATTTATGAGTCTGAAGAATCTGATAAAGAAACAAGAAAAGCAACCAGACAAGCCTAGTTCTGCCGGCCTGCCAACTGGAGGGGATGAATGTTATCGCCCATGCTGAATTCGATCCGTGGTTTATTATGTGACAGATTGTGTCTTTAACCACTACGCTATTTAAACAGCGGGTGTGGGTGCATGTGATACCCGTGTAGAGATGTGGTGTCTGTTTACTTGCATTGTCAAACCAATTATTCACCTACATTAATTAACATCCAAACCAACAACAGTTATAACAGGATCGCTACACTACATTCAACATGTTAAATTAGACAGAGATTACTGTAGATGGCTAGCTAATAGCTATAAAGTACGTACAATAAAACAATGACTTGAATCACTCCATGGCTGGTTTGCTTCTTTAGAAAACAAATAAACAGTTGAAGAGCTAATCACTACGCCAAGTAAACTACGCAATGTAAATTGAAAATGAGAGCAACACGAACAAATCCTAATGCCTAATTTGTTTGGTCCGTGACGAGGATCAAATCCAATGTCACCAGTGTGACAGTCCATGTCTCTAACCACTACGCCATGTTGGAAATGACTGGCTAATTGCTTTACAGTACCTATAATGAAAACAACGACTCAAATCACTCCATGGCTGGTTCGTTTCTTTAGAAAACAAACAGACAGTTGAACAGCTAACCACTAAGCTGGTGGTTCTCAATCTTTTTTGGGCAAGCGCCCCTCTATCTATTATCCAGGTCCCTTACTGCCCCCCATCAATTAAGATTTAGGCAAATTGCCCTGAATATTAATGATTATTATTATTGTTATGATTGTTGTTATGAAGTTGACAGAAACACTGAAGAAAAGAAGAGTTACGATACACCATCTCGTCCAGTCGCAGTGCATAAACTGGCAGGTATTAATGTTGCAAAAAAGACTTTTGTTTTTTGCAAGTAGTTGAAACTTTAAACTCATATTGTTGTGAATCTTCGGTGTAAACTCGCCTTAAAACAAACGCCCCTCCAAGGGCACCTCAACGCCCCCCTTTCCAAAATATTGCTTCCAGCGACCCCTGTCGTCCTCTGAACGTCCCCTGCGGGGCCGGTACCGCCCCCGTTGAGAAACACTTCACTACGCCATGTGAACTACGCTACGTAAAACGAAAACGGGAGCAATATGTACAAATCCTAATTTGTTTGGTCTGTGGCGAGGATCACACCACAGTCACAGACATGACAGTCCACATCTCTACACTACGTTAAGTTGGGGATGGCTGGTTTATAGCTTTACAGCACCTATAATGAAAATAATGACTCGAATCACACCATGGCTGGTCCATTTCTTTAGAAAACAAATAGACAGTTGAATAGCTAACCACTACGCAATTTGAACTATGCTATGTAAATCAAAAACGAGAGCAACATATTAGTCGCCGGTGCAGTTCATCCATCGCAATATAACGCAAAGTTCTAGTCTATCCTGAACAAAACCTAATGCCTGATTCGTTTGGGCCATGGCAAGGATTGAACCCCGGGCACCTGCGTGAGAGGCCACGTCTCTAACCACTACACAATTTAACAACAGGCATTCAGTCAGTCAGTTGCTCTTCTTGGCTGGCTCCACTGATGTGTTCTGGCAAAAATCATGAACATAGCCAAAATCTTAGGCCTACCCAAAATATAACATCATTAAAAAGAAGAAAACTATTAGTGAATTCAGAAATTAAGAACAGCCTAAGAATTCTCACACTACTGAAGACATTTTTTTTCATTATCGGGAAATGTGTGTAGTCTATAACCCAAAAATATCTGGGGAAACTGAAGGGGTGTGAATACTTTCTGCACTCGCTGTATACTTTGTGTAGATTTGGGTATTCTTTCCCATATGTTTTCCACCACTAGCAACAGCATCAAACCAATTTAAATCCTAAGTAAAAGTATTCTAAAAAAAACCTTTCAGATTCTACAGTGTCCAGAACCAACTAACACTCAGCCGTCTGGTCTGGTCTGCACTGTATCAAGACTTTAAAGTGACTGCGAGAGTCTTAGTAAAACTCCAGTGCTGTAGGGTTCCTTTCAGCTAATGACAGGCAGGACCATGACTCCATTGACAACACTGACTCTTCAACAGCACCTTATGCATTTTTTTGTACTGAACATATGGGCCTTAGTCAGAAGTAGTGCACTATATAGTCTGTACAGAATACGGTCTCATTTTGGATGGGTCAGCCAACCTAGACATAAGCTCTGCTGTACCCAATGCTTGAAGCAGGACAGAACGCTCCGTAACGGCATCCCGGTGCTTCTAATTTTAGGTAAACAGCGTTCTGGTTGCTTATGTAGGCAAGCCTTATTAACACATACATTTTCATGAACATAGTCTAATGTGCAGTTTAATTTGTCCATTCCTGCACTTACAGTTTTTCTCAGTCGCTTTGGTACATTTCTCGAATCATCCTCAACGTTTGCAAACCAGTAAGTGCATTTCTCGAAACAATTCGTACAAACAGCACCACGCAATGGATTACCTGCAAAAGCCTGGAACTTGCTCAAAATCCTTAGTTCATCTCTCAAAAGTAAATATTTATGTCAGTGAACATATCAGTGCTATCAGAATGATACGTCCATATGTCATTGATCACAAACAAGATAGTCAAAATGTTTAGCCATGTTGTCAATATAAAAGTGTACTCTGTATTTTCTGATGTAAACTATGCCTACGGTATTGATGACAATGATTGGAAATGCACAAGGCTGCACAATGTCAACAGTACAGTTATACATTACTATATGTGGGATATTGATTGCAACACATTTGCTTTTTCTGTTGGTCTGTCAACAAATTACACTACAATGTCATTGCGATACAAAAAGAAAAAGACAAGACTATTTTCCAGCAAAATTAGCAAATTCAGCATAGGAAACCCCCTTTAGGCAGAACTGTACTGTACATGCTGCGCTGTATGGGGAATTACAGTGCAGTCTATCTACACCTCCTGACGTCCCGGACTGTCGGGCCACAGATTCTCATCCACATCACAACGGATATCTTCCCTTGACATGCAGCGCCGAAATAATCTCTTGCAATGTCTAAACCAGCCTCTGCAGGCTTCTGCTATGATGTCCTCACCTGCTGCATCCATGGCAGTTAGGAGGGTCATCTGAGTATGTGTCTGAGTATAGAACATGTGATTAACAGATTATGACATTTTGCGTTTAATGACTTATGCAATGAACTAATGCCTAGATATTTTGAGAGGGATGACTATTCAACAGAGAACCAGTATAATATATTTTGATCAACATGACATAAGCAACTGATAATGTAGGAAAAAGCAGACAATTGTACATATTGCATGAATGTACCAAAGCATTGGAATTTGTTTTCAAAAGAATGAGAAATTGCATTTATGATGTGCACAAGTGACTAGATGATGTGGAGATTGAACAAGTGGTTTTGAGAATTTCAGTTGTGATCTAAGAAATGTACCAAAAATGACTGAGAAAAACTGTAATCCCAAGTCAAGCGCTGGCTGTACCCGAGGGTTGTCCGTGAAATTACCATGACCACTGACTTTTGAACTGGTTGACTGAGGACTGGTTTAACTATAATGCCTCTCATTCTACCATGATGACCACAGTTGAACCCAGAGATGAGCGCAACCGTCACTGTGGTCACACCTAATGACAGTCATACATAATGACAGCCGTTGTTTAACTAATCCATCTGACAGCCACGACCAATCTTTAACCACAGATAGTTTGAATGGCATTCGTGTTCATAGGCATGATAGAACAGCAGTGCGGGAATTTAGACTGTGTTTATGTGTTTTTTTAATGTTGGGTCATTCTTAAGATCTTTACGCATCATTTAGGAACAAATGTACTAAATATGTCTAGATTTTGTATTGATTTAAATATACATAGGTGCGTTTTCCTAAATAAACTAAATTCTACATAATCAAATTTAATATTTATTAAGACCTACTCTGCCAAAGGAGCCATTTACTTATCCTTGGGTCCACTATATGATATCTTAACAGCATTTTATAATATGTACCATTATGATTACATAGGGCCACCAGTAGGAGTACAAAATGTGGGCCAAACACTCAAATCTGAAGTGGTCAAACCTGTTAAAAACGTATTTACTGAAGTGATATCATTAATCATTTCAGTGTTATTTGTCTTAATTTCATGATATATCAGTGTAATTCTCAAATTATGAAATATTAAGCTGTGTGATTCATTAATAACCTCATTTAATCTAAACCGCTCCCAATGAAAACAGTTTGCCATCGAAGATCATTCTTAAGGTCCTTATACAGTGCTGCTTGAAAGTATGTCAATCCCTCATGCAATGATACATTTTTTGTGTTCGCCACGTCTTTTTTATCTGATATAACAGGTTTATAGTTATCAATTCCATGTGTTGGATTAGAGGACATCATGTGTGTAGTAGATAAACAAAATTAAAGAGGAATTGGTTCAGGTGCAAAATTATGTAAATCCCAAATTTAATTTGTTAAATCAAGTAGGTAATTAGAAACAAGTGAGTAAATAATTTG
This sequence comes from Esox masquinongy, assembly GCA_016801175.1. Lineage (NCBI taxonomy): Eukaryota > Metazoa > Chordata > Actinopteri > Esociformes > Esocidae > Esox > Esox masquinongy. Next base: position 34,347 of record JACXGI010007132.1, read on the forward strand.
GGTTCAAATTAACCAGTCAAAGTTGGGATCATTAGTAAAAAGTTTTGCCTGGGCTCTGATGAATAGAAAAGAAAGCTGGTCAGTTTTATGTTACCCATACAGGTGAATGCAAAATACACTATGCAGACAGAAAATGTGGTATTAGAGGACATCAGGAAGAGTGAGAATACATCAGTCTGGGGAAGGTTGTACAACCATCTCAAAAAGATGGACAAACCTGAAGGTTTCTGTAAGTCTATTCTTTGTACAGATGAGTCCAAAATTAACCTCTCTGGTCAAAACCGCTATGTTTGGCGAAAACACAATACTTTCTACCAAAAGAACCTTATATCAACAGCATGGTGGTGGGAATGTCAAGATCTGGGCCTGATTTTCCTCTTCTATACCTGGTCAAATGCACATCATTAAGGGAATCATGAATTCTGAGGAGTACAATGAGGTTCTTGAACAGAACGTCATGCCATCAGTCAAGGAGCTAAAGCTTGCCAAAAAATGGGTCTTCCAGCAAGACAAGAAACCCAAAGCACACAAGCAAATCTACCCAAGAATGGCTCGGGAGAAATATTTGCGCATTGGATTGGCCTAGTCAAAGTCCTGACCATAATCAAAGAGAAGCTGTGGCAGGACCTGAAGCGGGCAGAACATGCCAGACAACTGTCAAACCTAACTCAAATTGTTAAGTTCTGTAAGGAGAAGTGGAGTGGGCAAAAATCTCGGAGGCGTTTTACTCCAAGATATTTCTGCTAATAGAGGTGCTACAAGCTATTGAATGAAGGGGTTCACATATTTTTGCACATATAAAATCTGATTTTTTTGTGAAATAAACCCCTTCTGTTACATAGACAATATAGCATATGTTTTTCTGTGTCCTTAGACATTTAGAATGTCTTTATTGCTCATTGGGGTTTAGATAAGGATTTTATTTCATTTAAAGTTCATTTAAATATTCATTTAAAGTTTTTTAAATATTTTATACAAAAATAATGACCATCCCTGTAGGGATTACATACATTCAAATAGCACTGTACATCTTTGCGATCAGTGATTTTAAAACTGTTACACCGATGTGGTAAAACTGAGCAATACACATTATACTTGAAAAAATAAGTATTTTAAGAGTCGTTGTTGCTTTTTAAATCAATAAAAATAGGACAAACATATGTTTGTTCACTGTCTAGCATTATAACGAATTAGAGTGATACCTTTACATCACCAAAACATGTCAGTATACCTTTTCACTGAACCATTGGGACAAGTCAATCCATTAGGCCACAGTAGTTTCTACAACACATGCAAATAAATGTTTTCAAGTATAACATAATTAAATAACAGTATTTGTTTCATTTTAAAATATTTTTTATGGTGCCAATGTCAAGGATGTATCACTGCAATTCAATAATTTCCCTGTGCATCTGTCTTAAACCTAAAATGCACAGTGAAACACTATGCAACCATTCCGACAGTTCATAGACTTCTGCACAGTTTCATTTTGCTTTTATTACGTGTTGAACTCTAAACATTATATCTATTATACGGAACCAAAATTGAGTGACATAAGGTCCTGGCTTAGAGATCGCAAATTGTGCTTGGCCTAATCCTAAGAAAACAATTATTTGTGGAGTTCTTGCCAGGCTCTTTAACTGTTCACAGTAGACAGATGAATCTGTACATAGTAAATGCATTAACGGATGCATACTGATAGCTCAAGGAAGGATGCAGCAGGCTATGTGATGCCAGCCGCACAGTCCCCCACAACCGCAGCACCTCCGCCTGCTCAACTACCTCCTGGGTTCCAACGTGTTGGTCTTTGCAGTGTGAACGGCCTAAGCCTCTCTACTCAGCTGTCATAATTTGTTAACGAGCCTTTTCAGAGAAAAAAAAGAAAATGCGAAGACGGGAAAAAGGAAAGAAAAGAAGGGGCTCTTCACCAGTGACTGAAAGCAGAGGTCCATCCAGAGGGAACCCGGGGGCGACATCAGACCGATTTCAGAGCGGCCCGTGATGGCATCTCTGTATATATTAATATTAATGGACCGTGGCCCGCAAAGCTGCAGGCTGTAGGCATAAGCCTCTAACTGGTGCATTACCACTCCACTCTGAAGACCCCAGCAGAGAGTGCTTCAGATCAGGGAGGGGCCACAGAAACTTCCCCATACCCAGCCTGGTCTCCCAGATAAACACATTGAAGGCAGAGAGTGAGAGCAGTAGATAATCTGGAATAAGTCAAAGAAGTTAGCAGAGCTAGTCATAAAGTTTTAAGTCACTTTCTCGAGCGTAGCCGAGAGAGGCTAACGTGGCCGGGTCGATATTCCACCCCCCCCCCCCTTGAGAAAGAGATTGACTTTTGTTTGGAGTTTGTGAGAAGTGGGAATCAGGAGGTGTACAATAGGACTCCCCACGGTGAGGGCCCGAGAGGAGCCATCTCAAATCAGTCAGCGAGGGGACGGACTAATCCGCCCATTGTCCCTCCCCAGCCACCGGCCGCACATCAACACATTCAACCCCATTGTCCCCACCCTCATGCAGCGGGATTTGCTCTCCCCAACAGCCAGTTTTGTCCAAAGCAGTTCGAGCGGAAGTTTCTCACTGACAATTTGCCCCAAATAGATTTGTCAGAGCATCCGACCGCACCGTACGGCACTGACTTGCACTGGGTTCGGGTTCTTGCACGAAGAGCTTTTTAAAGCGTCCTTTTTAGGCGTATTTGTATGACTGTAAGCAGACAGGTGTGCTCTGCAGGTGGAAGGGTGCAGGCAAATCTGGGGCAGGGGAGATGTGCCCGTTAACGTGGGCTTGCGTGTTTAACCAGGGAGTCTCAAGAGGCTGGGTATTTCATGCTCATTGTACCAATCCCAAAAACCCAGACAGAGAGAGGGATGCCCTGGGTTGAACCCCCTGGCGAGGCTGGGTTTGGTGGAGGGAGGTGGGACAGGGATGGTTGGGTGGGTGGAGGGAGATGATTGGTGGGGGGTTGAGTCTGGCCACCCATCATTCAACAGGTCAAAAGGGTGTACGATACCACTGGCTGTCTGGGAAAAGTAGCGGTCGGGAAAGGGGACGCTGGCACGGGTGTGATAGGAATGAAAGCAGAGCCAGTTGTAAGCCCACACCAAAGCCCTGAGGGCCACTCAAATGTAATGTTGCCACCCATCCAAAGGGCCATGTCAATGTGTGGTCCCAAATAATGTACATGTGGGCCAAAAATATGAGGCCATAGAATATAAATTGGTGTAATATATATATATATATATATATATATATATATATATATATATATATATATATATATATATATATATATATATTTAAGTTGTTTACTTGGGGAAGACCTTACTTCAATAAACGTAAATTGTGAACTGAACACAACTCAAGTTATGATGGATTTCCCAGCCCTCACCCTAACGTCCACTCCGTCCTCAACGCCAGATATGTTTTTCGTGTATTGTCGACTCTTCGCCGGAGCTGTCCCTGGTGCTGAAACGTGACCTGTTGCTACTGCGTACCCTAGGTTGTCAGCAATCCGTTATTGACTCTAATTTGTTAGGCAGATTATACTGTGCAAGTCCGCAAGTGCAGACTTGCACATTTATGCTATAAAGTGAGAACGTATTCAGCTGTAATTATTATATTAAGAGGCTCGAAACTTTTAGAGATATTTCCTGTTTATGATTTCGTTACTCGTTTTTACCTATTAGATCCGTTAAGACGTCAACTGTTCGTCCTCTGCCATGCGCGTGAGGATTAGGATCTGTGAAGCCTGTTTTAAGGGATGATTGGGTCTTTGGTGGGCTTGGCTTCTGCCTATTATGTTTGCCCTCTATAGGGCTTACTGACTTTTCTCCATAGGTTTGCGCAAAGCTTACTATAGTGCAATTCCATTCGATATATTTAATATGGAATACCACGTTTACTTTTGATAGCCGTGGTCTAGTTTTCATGGTGGTATCCGCATTCCACAGCATGCAGGGTTGTAATGACTTCTTTCAAAAACTGTTGGGACACTTTCGCTTCTCAAAATGTTCAAGACTATTTAGATAGTTGCATACTGACGCCGTCATACCAAAAACCAGATACACAATCTACAAATCCTTTGTTCAGGATATTTCATTGACTGTTGGAGAAGACGGGAGTCCCTAATACAAATAGTTAAAGCAAGCAACCCGGGCAACCATGATGTTGGTTATATTTGTGTAAAGGCTATCAGTGAATGACGAGGATTAGGAAGAGTTAAGGAGATTATCTCGCACATTCACCCCCCCCCCCCCCCCCCCC
>JACXGI010007133.1:0-18973 GCA_016801175.1 Esox masquinongy
CCCCCCCCCCCCCCCCCCCCCCCCCCAACCACCCTCCCCGTGATAACAGTGTCTGTCACTGTGGCCCTGATATTCACACAATGTTCCCTTTATTCGGAGCAGAACAGACAAAAGGCTGCATGAATTGTCTCTGCCTAAAAACAACAGGACAGCACAGTGATTGTTTAATGGGTCGAGCCCTTACTCTCCACCCGCCTCAAAGCTGAGTAAGTATGTGTCCACGCTGTAAAGGATAAACCACACCCGTTATGCTCCCAGGTGGGCCTGTTGGCATGGAGCCTTCTGGGTTCAGCCAACCACATCCCACCAACCAGAAGCCCCTCATGAATTGACCAGGTTATCAACCCATTCTGAACCATTCAGATCAGCACAGTTCCACGACATTCCTTTTCCGCCCACACAGGTTGGCAACACTAGAAGACAAAGGGCCTGAGCTTTGTCTCAGCTGTAAAAATAAAAGAATGTTCTCTTCCAACTAGGATACACTGTGACCTGCAGAATCATTATCAGCTTGATCCATACACTCCAAATCTGACCTTTAATTGAGGTGAAAACCTTTCAAAAATCAAAATATTTACTGGAAACAAACTGAAAATACCCATCACCGCTATTGGGGAAATAATGAAGTCGGCTGGAGCTGTGACGAAGCTGCTAGGAATTGGATGCATGTAAATGTTGCCCCTATGCACAGTGGGGAGAACAGTCATTCTCCAAGGATCACAGTTGAACATTTGCAATTGGTTGAATCTCGGGGTATAGAGTCTAAAAAAAAAGTACAATTACTTTGCCTATACACAGTAAGTGCGTTAGCCTTACCTGTTTGACAAAGAAATTATAGGCTACCATATCTTCTTTGAACTGAGGCTTAATCTAAACAAATAGTCTATACTATTGACAGACAAAATACACACCTAGCCAAAACTTTTAAGTGAACCTTAAAATCAGAGCGCAAAACCACTGATGCATAGCAAGCTGAATCCCACCTGATCCTTCTTCGATCTCAGGTTGGACAAAGAAATCCTCTCTGATTGAAAGACAACACATTCTCCCTTTGGGGCGCTAATAATCTTCCACTACTACAACCCAACCTGGTCAGAGAATAACCTATACTCAGACTTCATGTAAGTATACAAGAATCAGTGTGGTTTACCTATAGCTTTTGTTGGCTTTTCTTTGGTGCTTATCACACTACTGATGCCTCCAGTATGCTCAGTGAAATTAATGTTAACCTGCGCTTCACAACTCTAATTGTACGCTGTTTGAATAAAGCATGCATTTACCTTTTTATGGCGTCTGAGAATGTTTTGTCTAAACATGTTTAAGTCATGTAGCAAACCCCTAGCTAGGAGTAGACTATTGACACGGATGTGCAAAGCCTGCTTTTTATGTTTGTTCAATTAAACATTAAATAGATATTGCAACTCCTTAACCTCCAACAACACCTGTTTCTCAGTCCATCATGGCTGACCCGTGACCCCACACTTCAAAATTCTTGAGGGGAAACAGGACATAGGAACACATTTTGATTTCACACCAAAACAATTGTATAATACTTGTGCATGTGATTGGGACACGACGAATATAAGCACCCAGTGTTTGACCTTTTAAATAACATCGAGAGATGCTAAGCTAAAAAGGCTGAAAAACTAGCTAACAACCTTCACACAAAACCTTCCAAATATTGCTCTTGCTATATTCACTGGAACTAATAACATACCCTTATACACAGCCAAGAGCTTTGCAGGCTGGTATCAGTATGGGAAGGTTTGTTTTGAAGCTTGTTAGTTAGCTAGTAAGTTTCTGTTCCTAAACATAAACAGTAACTGGCAATCCCTGTGGGTGAGACTTTAGTCAGAAGAACACACTTAATTCTACTTTTGCACAAACCTACAAATATTTATAAAAACCCCCCAAAAAACAGGGACGTTCTTACCTGGAGGTAATTTTTGTCAGAGCAAAACATTTACTCAAGTCCATCTAAATTACTCAAGTCCATCTAACCACGTTGAGGGCCTGTAACAAAAATAAACAATGACATATTCGATTTTGGAGCTGTCTGGCATCCTTTTTCTATCCCTCACGTTCTGCATTCCATTGACCTCTTTACCAAATCTATTGGAATGTTAGCTAAAAAGACAGCTACACAAACTAACAGAGAGCACAGAGACAATTGATCGGCTGTTACCTAGCAACAGGTGTTCTGACATTTAAGAGCCTTAAGGGCATATGGAATGAACAACAGTTGAAATGGACAAAAATAATATTCCTAGAGGAACATTTTTCTTTGTAAAGACCAAACTCGAATCAAAGCCTGGGATAATAAGTCATTAAAGCACCCAGAAGCAAATCTTAAATGTTAAGACTGTCAAGAGAAACTACAGAGATTGCATGTGAAGATTATATGGATAACAATTAGAGATATGCTTTATGCAGCCATGAACATACCCTGAATGGTGTGGTTTGAGAATTTGACTGGACTTGCCAGTATTTTTCTGCTGCCTCTTTCTTCTGTCCTCCCACTATCTTGTTTGTCTGGTTAGTGTTGTCTCCTAGTGTTCTCTGATGTACAAACCAACTACAGAGGATTATGTCTGAAAATCAAAATCTCGCTCCCTCTCTGTCTCTTCCAGAGCCGATACTGCAGTAACATTAATTGGTGCCTCTGTAGTTGACAAAGGACGGCTAATTAAGTGGGGAGACATGCTTTGTAACTCTTCAGTAATGAGGAAGAACTGTCAGCCACAGACTGTCCCTAGAAGAAGCAAATGAATGAAAGAAGCAAACCAAGCTAGCCAAACGCAGTCGTAGTGGGGGTGCATTTCAAACTCGTTTGTGGGAAATTGGATTTCTGAAATACTGCCTCCCTAACCGAGGTTTCCATGAGTGAGAACATAACGCTGTTACATGCTGGCACAGGCTAAAGCCTATTGTCCGGATGGTTTTGAGTGGTGCCTCTCACCTTGCACTTCATCATGTCGCTAACCCGTTCCTGCATTGACTGTCCAGCCTTGGGCCTGACCAGAAGATAGAGGGCTCTGACGTCTGGACAGGACCGGAGCAGTTTCTCCACCAGTACCTTGCCCATGAAGCCTGTGGCGCCGGTGATCAGCACGCTCTTGCCCGCATAATAGTCAGCGATGGACGCCATGCCCCCGCTGTACGCCTGTGCACCCTCTGATGTTCACGTCCGTGCTGCCCGTCGCTGTCACAGCACTTGCGAGGCAACTCCTAGAGAGAGAGAGAGAGAGAGAGAGAGAGAGAGAGAGAGAGAGAGAGGAATAAAAGGGCGGGAAAATGAGAGACAGAGGGAAGAGAGAGAAAGAAGGTCACAGCGGGGGGGAGAAGGGAATAGGATACCTTGAACTGGGCTGAGAGAGAATTGTATCAGCATTAGGCACAGTCCAGACTGTGTATATTATATCCCCAGACAATTTAATGTCTGACTATTTATTTTATTCAGGTTTCAGATTTTCCCCTTCTTTTTGTTTTCACAAAAACAAATTCATGCTTTATATGTTAAAGAAAAGCAACAACATTGGATGTTCACAGCAATGCTTACAGAAGAAATTTGTTTACCTTTAACCATACTTTAATAAAATGTTTGCACAATACAATGAGAGGGAAAAAGGAGAAGGATGCTAAAAAGGTATTATATTGGTTGATTCCTCTCCTTTTTCTTTTAAAAGATATTAGCAAAGAATTTGGCCAACATGCTTAGTATTTTTGGTGGGCAAACTAATCCGCTTGTTTCAGACTGGCTTCATCCCAAACATGAACTTGTTTTTCAATCTCCGGCATCTATCAATAGAATGCACTCTGCAAGGTTACCAAATGTGGACCTTGCTGTCATATCTCTAAATATGGAAAAAGCCACTCAAGTAGGACGACCATTCTAACCTTGCAGTTTTGGTCATAAATGTTTGTTCCTTTCTCTGTTGTTTGTATTTTGAATAATTTTCTGAAAGAGGAAAAAAAAACACCCTGTTTTGTAACAGTTACATTATTCTGTCTGCCTAATTAGCATCCACAGCTCCAGACTGCTGGCACGGGATCAGTCAGACAGGGATATCTGTAGTTTCCCGTTACCACCCAAACACAAACACAGCAAATAAAAAGCCGGCATGTCATAGCCAGCCTCTAGTAGGTCCTGTTAAATGTCTAAGTGAATCTGTAGCGTGGAGACCAAGTACAGACCTGACGTTGATAAGAGTTGCAATCAGAATGGGGGACAAAAATGGTAATTGACCATCCAGTAAGTACTAAATTGATGTGATATTGGAAAGAGGTGCAGAACTAAAACACATTTTTTCCTGTCTTCCTCTGCCTTGCGGAGGGAACTGTCTCCATTGGACGTTACACACAGCCTTGCGGTGAAGAGATATGCCAGACAAAATCCAGGTTCGTAATATGCGGCTACAACTTGACACATTCTTGGGCCACCTTCAGGAGAAATCAACTCACAGAGGACATCTGGGGACCTCTGAAACACAGGGCCTGAAAGACAGGCTCCTATTGAAGTTGGGAAGATGGGTGAGGAAGGAACACAGTGTCAGAGACTGGCGGAATCCCATAGCTGCTCGCCACTCTATGGGATGAACAGTATTGCCCAGGAGTTCTACAAGTACATTGAAAGTTGTTGGACAAACCTTATTACAATTGACAAAACGTGTATCGGCAGGGAAAATGAACAGGAAGGTTACAGATGCCGACACATGCGGAGAAAGGAACACATGCGTGCGCACACACAGACACTGTTTCCTTGATTTACTGCGCGTTGTTTGCAAGCCACATACACAAACACAGGCATTCAAAAATGAGATGATTAATATGCATGAGGCAATCGAGTACAGCCAGGGGTAAACACGTACAAAGGCTTCCGCTCAGGCCGACGCAGAAAGGGCAGATAGAGACAAACCGGGCAATACCAGAAGGGTCAGGGTTGGTAGAGCACCATTTTTACCCAATTCAGAAGCGCCAGCCGCGGGTCTCCCGACTGACATAGCAACTGCACCGCTGAGACCCAGGTTTGTATCCTGGGTGTGGCATAGCGCAGTGCCTTGAAGTTAGGGCTGCGCAATATTTCCAGAAAAAATTTATAGCATTCTTTTTAAGTGATATCGATCAAAATACTTGAGTGAAAAGCTGAAATCATAGAAATAGAATTACATCACAAAGCAAAGTGCCGAACAGCATTGTTCCTGTATTCACGGTAATGGACCTATAAGAACAGCAGACAAACTGAGTAAGGAAGAGGAACTGCACTAGTACCCAGAGGCAGGTCTAGGTGTGTAAGGGAAGCAGCGGCAATAGGAGACAAAAATATCTAAACTGACATTACACAAGATGTATTTCCAAATATTGCATGCTCTTGCATTACATGTGCAGCCCTACAGGAATCCAGGGGAAAGGAGTGATTTTGTTACCTCATCACCGCCCATTGAAGGGGAGATGTCGTACAGGGTTGCCTGGTCACGTCAAGCTCTAGCACGTGTCCGGTCTTGTGAAAAAGCGTTCTTTTTGTGCATATGTTCCAACATACCTACTGGTAGAGCAAGCAGTGTGACAAGAACAAGAATGGCCTGTCTGGACATGCTTCAAAAGACAACAGTGCTACTGTGTGTACATTGCAACCGGATGCATGTGTATTCATCTGTGAATGCTTTGGGCAATGGTTGGAGTGTGTGTGTGTGTGTGTGTGTGTGTGTGTGTGTGTGTGTGTGTACATGGCTGTTAGAGTATTCTCTGCGACATGGCTGAGGAGTCGTACCTCACCTTCACCTTTGTGTAAACAAACGCAAGTACACACTGCTGCGCCCCATTGCCCTGAGGGGACATTGTGACATACTGAAAACCTTTACACTCATCTTTACTCTTCACCACTTGTCACCGTCACAGCAATAGATCAGGTGAATTGATTGTTTAATTAATTTTGGAAATGTAGTTTAGTCGTAGTGTTAATCATTTGAAGATTCATTTTAGTAATTTTGAGCCTTCTTAGTTTTAGTCAACAAATATGCAGCATAATTTATTCTATTGGAGTTGAGTTTAGTGTTGAGGTTAGAAAACTAAAATGTTAGGGTTAAGTTTAGGCATTACGGTACTGGGGTTAAGATTAGAAAACAAATGTTAGGTATAGCAGTACTTTGGTTAAGGTTCGGGTTATGATTAGAAAGAAAATTGCCTCTACAAGGATTCTGACTTAGAACCATTGGAGTGTTTCGGGACCACCACCATCCTGACTACAACACCCTTCCAAACACCAATTTGGTTTAACAGCACTCACTACTGCCCCTAGTGGCCGGTCTGTTCCATAGTGTAATGTACCGTTACGTAACATGTTACAAAGTTAAAATGTAGGATTACTTTCACACTTAATTCTTTACAGAATGTGTGGCGTGTTTGTTTACAGAGAGGGGAGAGGAGAGCATGCAGAGAACAGGTAGACCCACGGACAGTGTGTCATTCGATAAATGACAAGGACGCACTACAACACAAAGATGTGCATGCATGCACGTGACTGTATGCAGGAAAAAAGCTATTAAAGGCAATGTTACTTTCCTAGTCCATCACTGACATTTGTCTTATTCTTCATTACAGGTGCACTCCCACCATATGATCCCCCATGATAAGTACCAAGCTCCTTCAAAAACACTGTTCTATAAAGGTGATCTCAACTTGTCTACAAGTCCCATCTTTTCTCAGACAATTCACCACCAATCCCAATCAAAATGAGGTTCAGGTGTGCAGCAGGTTGTTTGGGGAGGGGGATGTACTGCTCTCGCTGTTTTAGTAGGCTAGAAGAAGTTGTCACTAATTTTAGCTTCTAAACCAATGATTGGTTTGTGAGGTGGTACTTTTTAGCTGAAAAGAAACATCAGATGGATGATTGTGTGATGAGAGTTCACCTTTACTGAAAATAGATCTATGATTGTGAGATGAGAGTTCACCTTTACTGAAAATAGATCTACTTTCGTACTGTCTTCGTCCCTAGAAAAAATGCAGTTGATAAGTATTCTTTGTTAACGAAATGAACACTCATTGATAGCAACAGTGACAGTCACACATGTATACAATCACTTCCTAAAGAAGGGCATTAGTTTGACTTGTCAACTGATGGTCATAGCTCAGCTTCTGAATGTCAGAGACAAGCCAAAGACATTCCCATCAGCGTTGCATCCAGTTTCTCACAGAAATCATAGCAGATCACAACGTTGCAGATTAGCATTTCACGGCACCTGCCTTAACATCTGTCAATCTGTGTACGCAACCAATAAATATTGTTTGAATTGTATGCTTTCAGACAATCACTGCTTACAGTCTCTCCTTCCATATGGACATAATTGAATACATCTGTTCTATAATCGTTCATCTGTAACTGTGCGTCTGCTTATTGGGGCTTATTACTTTATACCGTGAATCACATTGTGTCTGCTGTACTTGTGGCAGACATCCAGACCCTACAGGGAAATATTAACTACCACATAGAAACACTTTAAAAGTTGTTTTCATCCTGCAGACTTGAATCCAGAAAGGAGAGTGCCCTTATATTATAATGCTCTTGGTCTGGTCTCATTGAACACTGAGAGGGGCAACAGTTCAGACTAAAGTGGACCACATTTTCTATCTGGGTTATGAGTGGTTTGCTCGTCACTGTAAATGTGGGTCCTGATTTGTCTAAGTGAATTTGGGTGGAAACTGTGTCTGAGTTAAAGTTATGATGGATATATAAACTTCATGGGATTTCAGTAGGTGTGTTAACACTCGCACATTTTGAAATGGGCTAGCACCAATCTTAGTCCAGGTCTAGCTGGCCTTCTCCGGAGCAAACTTTTCAGGGGTAGTCCCAGAAACACGTTGATAAGATGACCAGTGTGAAAAGGGGTCAAGGACAAAGGCACAGAATATTTATTGTCCAATCACAAAAACTACACTCATGACGTGTTTCCATGTTATACGTAGAACGGGTCATATTCTCTGCCTCATGATCATATTTTCACATCAACATTTTTCTCTATGCATAGTTTTAACAATGTTAACAGAGCAATGCCAACATGGTGGACGTCTTGATCAACTGACGTCAGAAAGTCGTTAATTGAATCATTGGAGCGTAACGTTGGTCGACTGTCAGCGATGTAAATGGAACATTATTTGCATGCCAGAGAACATAACATTAGTAGCTTTAAAGTAAAATAGTCTTGTATTAGCCCAGGGCTTAGGAATACAAGTGCAAATCCCCAGGGTTAAACATTGACCCAGGGTTAACAAACTCATGTGAACCCACGCTAAGCTAGTCCATGGCCAATCTTAGCATAGGGCTAAAATAGTCTGGGGCTAAGAACTATGCTGTGTGAAAAGTCCTAGTGTGTTTGCATGCTTTCCTGCCTGATTGCCTTGTCTTTTTCTAAGGTCCTGCCCTCTCCCTGAACCCACCGGGAACTCAAGTAATGACCTACTGAATAGTGTACAGCAGTGTGGACTTGAAGGATGACCCACACATCAAATGGCATTGACATTAAGTGTCATAACCTGTGTGACAGTTCCGCAGCACAGCAGAACTTAAGACCCAGAAGCAGCCCCGTGCGGCACATTGAGTACCGGGCAATCAGACACAAACGTGGGACCCAGAGGGGAAATTTACAGTCTCCTTGTCCACGTAAAAGCAGCTGTCCCTTCTCAGGGAGTTGTGTATGTGTGGAAAGAGATTAATTCTGGATCCAGATGAGATGCTGATCTGACTTTATTCTACCAGTTCCCAGTCCTTTCTGTGTGAGTCGATTAGCTCCAGAGTTATTGTTTCAAAGTGAATATTCTCTGTGCAAGCTCCCAAACTGGGCTGCATGGTATGCTCACTGTTTTTCTACCTCAGTCATAGCTATTTTGCCATTATTTGGTGCACACCAGTATTGTGTTTTGTCTTTATTCAATGTTAAAACCTGTGTGTTGGTTTTGCTTGGGAAATGTTACCCTAACAGCTATATAGAATCAAATGTTTTTGTGCATATGGACTTAACTTACACAAAAAAGAATAAAACAATAAAAAAAACCTGCTTCTATTAGGTTTGACTCCTTTATTTCTTTCTACCTGTTCCACTTAGTTTGGTATGGTTTCTGGAAAAGTCTGTAATACTCCAACCATTTGAGCAACAAAGGAACAAGTCATATTCTGAAAGTCTTGGAATGAGCTGCTCTTCGTGGCTGTGACTTTTTAGCAGGTACATAGAACTTTCTTCTGAATCATTGGAATATGTTTTCTGAAAGCTTCTTTTCACAAACACTGGGACTTAACAGTTATAGCAACCAAATAATAAACACAAGATTAAACAGTTTTTGTGGAACACATGGATTTTTATGAATATGCTATTCGATGCACACAAGCTTCAGCATCACTCTAAAGGTATGCTAACTACCAATGTGGTTTAAAATAGGTCAAATGGCAATAAAAGCCCAGGTCAGAGTTTAAGAAAGGTTTTGTAATTAAAATTCTAATTTCTAAATCACAATTTCTGAGCTCTTAAAACCGTCTAAAGTCCCTGTGTTTCAAATAATGGTAAAGACTTTACTGCAATTCTAAATATTTGTGCTTTGTGCCACAGAGAATATTTTTAAGTTTATTTCATTGAAAAAACTTGATCTGGCAGCAGACGCTTGCAGTGGTTCACTTTGGAAACCCCTGAGCTAAAGGATAGAAGACTGGAACCATGTCCCCCACAACAATGAGTGACCTAAATAAAAGTCAAAACACAAACAATCCTTCCTCCCTCTCTTCCTCACTCTCTCACAAACAGGACAATATGCAAGCAAGCACACAGCAAGACATTGCAGTACCTTACTGGTCTAAAGCGTATTGGCAGCTGTCTGTCACATCTGAAACCACTGTCTTACGAACCACTCTTCTCCCCCATCAGTGAGTGGAGGACTGACCGGCAGTGGAGAGGGTACTGGATCCAATTAACAGACAGACCTGGAATACCACAGATACCACTGTTCTGTGTGTGAACGTATCAGTACGGATCTATTAGGAACAAACGTCCTTCACTACAGTGTGCCATTCACCAAGGGGAGGTCACCAAAAACATGTCCATTCATACTGGAGCAGAGGTTTGGGGGCGATCAGAGACATTCAGCTGGTGGAGGTATGACAAGGTATCGTTGATCCTGGCTCAGAATAAATCCCCTAATACTGTGTCTGCCGGGTAATGTGTATGATAGAGACTCGGTGGCTCAGCAGGAAGGCCCGGGAGATGTCAATCTGTATTAACTGTATGAAATGACAGTCATTTCTGTGCCTACTTAGGGAACAAACAGAATAAGCCCTTGACTTCTTTGCTGGTAAGTACAGTGTATTTTTCACAAGGTGTCATTTTATGTGTAGCAAAGTAATTTAGGGACAGCTCCAGAAAAAAGTTTTTAGACATTCCAGTTACTAAAGTTAGATCAGAAATCCTCCTCCACTGCAGGAGTCTTTAGTCAGACATCCAGCTACTTATTCTTTCAGCTAATTCCTGTGTAGCTTCCATTGTGAAGGGTTTCATTGTGCTTCCATTCGCAGCTCCTCTCACCAGGAGGTCTGCCGGTTCACAAAGCTGTTGGCGTTGCTCAGCGGTATCTTACGACAGAGCCTAACAGCCCTTCAGCAAACCAATCTGACGTAAGGTCAGTACAGCGAGACAACTACAGCCTCTCGGCTGCGAACTGACCGTGACATGAACAGACCGAAGCCAGTTGAACAGAAAACGGAGAGCAAATCGGAAAACAAGAAAGACCGCCAGCCAAAAATTAGGGCGACATCAGCCTACTTGGAAAAAATAAATAAATAAAAACACGTTGTGACCTACGTCACAGCAGAACGCAGCAGTCTCCCCTGAGAGTCCAGGTGGTAGAGTGAACTCTGCTTCCAAAGCCGGCAGTTATTTGTCACGGCGAGCCGACGTGCGCTAAGTGCCAACCTAAGGCCGCTCAAACAACGAACCGTTCCACAACAGTAAACACAACCGGGGACCACCCACTTGGGGATCGGGGCGTCAGCGGGCACCGGCTGCCAAAAGCCCTATCTCATCCAACAACCTGGCACCGTGCCCTCCAAGGAGCTGTGCCCTACTTAGGAGCCCCACTGTTCCGCGTCTGCAGACCGACTGTCTGCTGTCTAATGGGCACAACGCAAATCCCCGTTTAGAGATGAACGACGGATAAAACTGATGACCCGAGATGCCGATTCGAGTGGCCATGAGGCACAGCATTTATCGGGCAGGATGAGTTAGACACAGACCTAGATGACTAAGGATTCACAACGCTACCGAAGCTAGATCATTTTGAATATACACACAGAGGCATCCAGTGATCCCTGGCTATAAACAGGGAATGTATTTTACTCCGGGTTATTGTTAAATTAGAAAACAGATGGGCAAATCAGTCAACCCCCTGAACAGGGATTAAAAACATAATTCACTCAGACAACGACAACTAATAGCTGAAAATGTGCAAGGAAACAGCGAACACTTGATAAAATCAGTTTGTTTGAAAACAGCTTAGCGATCTATCCCATATTTCCTAGTGATCCGCTGATAGATACCAATCTGCGCTCCCAACAGACAACCACTTGGTATGCAACCAAGACATCAACCTCCACTGTTTGTGAATCATCTGTGCCCACGGCATTTACCAGTGGTGAATCATCGTTACCATACATTACATGAATCCACAGCCTCAACTTCCGGCTAGATCACGATCGTCATTGTACAAAACCTGTGTGCGTATATGCTGTTACATTATTTACGTGATAGGAGGGGTTCTATAATTACACCCACCCAGACAGGAGGTACATGGTGTTGGTTTCCTCTCGGTTCAGACCCAGACCTGGCCTCTGTGTTCACTGTACCACATCATGACCTGGATCGCATCACATGGCACTAGTACAAACCTTCTACATTAAGTGATCCCTCCAATAGCTTCATTAGACATTAGCCTATATTATTCAGCATGAGCCCATTCAAAACACAACCGGTATAACCTGACATTCAGCACAAAAACAAACAAAATGTCTATGACAAAAAAACACAGAAAAGAAGAATTAATGCATTCTACGCACACAGCAGAATAAACCACACTACAAAAAAATCAACAGGCTTTACATCACATCAAGAAAGAGAAGTCAGTAGAGTCTTACTGTGTAGTAACCAGTTTAGGCAGTAGTCTTTCTGTGAGTAGTAGTCAGATAAGTCAAGTAGTCTTTCTGTGAGTAGTAACCAGTTAAGTCAGTAGTCTTATTATGTATAGTAACCAGTTAACATTTCAAACCAAGGTGTTGGCAGCCCGGTCCCAGTCGTCTCACCAGGCTGCCAGAGAGTGGAACCGTGCTGATGGGAACAGGCCCTAATTCACACTGACACTCAGTAATAAGACCGTACACAGCCCAGTATTTCTCATAGAGGATTGTGTCTTGCTAGTCACCCATGCTAACAAGGGGGCTGCTTAGTTACATTGGGACTGTCAGTCTTGATAAGATCAAGAGTATTTACTGGTTGTCGGTTAAATTTTCCTGCATTATTATGCATTGTTGGAGGCAGTGTTTTTGCTGAAAGAGCAGTGGGCCAGAAACCATGCTTTAGTACGACGTAGGCTAGAGGCTTTATGAATAGGATAAACACTGCAAACAAAAATAGTTCTGCTTATGTAGTGTTTCAAAAATAGTTCTGCTGTTCAACAGTTCCTGCTGAACAATGCTTAAATAATAACAATATTAGTAATAATATAAACCTCCTAATAGGTAGGATGGAGATGGATGGTGTTGAGAACAAGACTATTTTCCCTGTCTAGAATCCAAGTTCAGGAAAAACTCTTGGCTTTAGTTAGGAGGCTTCACATAGAAACAAGCCGGAAAGAGTTATGACAGATTAAGAGACAGGCGTGTGATTTACCACTACCAGGCAGATTAGAGGACTGCAAAAATTTCATCCAACATCATAATCTCCAAGTCCCTCCATTAATTCAGCATAGAAGAACATCCCCGGAAATCTCCCTGGATGCCTTCAACACGTATGGACATGCTGTTCTAATACGTAGTGCGCACACAACGTCCTGTGTTGTAGCACACACACACAACTTCCTGTGTTGTAGCACACACACACACACAACGTCCTGTGTTGTAGCACACACACACACACAACGTCCTGTGTTGTAGCACACACACACACACAACGTCCTGTGTTGTAGCACACACACACACAACGTCCTGTGTTGTAGTACACACACACACAACGTCCTGTGTTGTAGTACACACACACACAACGTCCTGTGTTGTAGCACACACACAACGTCCTGTGTTGTAGCACACACACAACGTCCTGTGTTGTAGCACACACACACAACGTCCTGTGTTGTAGTACACACATACACAACGTCCTGCACTGAAGAGGTACATTAGTATCACACATTTGGGACAGGGCTTTTAACTCCTGTTGATATCTTCTTTAGGGAAAAGGGGATGCTATCAGCTTCTGCTGGAAAAAATGCTGGTCAGTGAGAGGTAATAGAAAATGCTGCTCTCTTAATGAGCGTTATCTGTCTATAATGTTTACTCTCAGAAGGTCCACTTCTCTGACACAAACCCCAACACCACCCAAACACATACAGTGGGTGCGGCCTATGACGACCTTGAGCATGTCACAGGAGTGACTCACTCTCACCTTATGTTCTCATGAAAACTCTGGATAAGCTACCTTCAAGATAAAGCGTGTTTCCTCCCTTAACGGACACTGGCTCAAGAACACTCAGTCTCCTCTCTGGTTCCAGGAAAGGATTACCACACACTCTATTACACAAACATATTGGGAGTGTGTGTTTGCGTGCGTTTGTGTGTCAGCTGGTCTTTGTATGACAAGAGGGGCGAGGTCCTTTGACAAATTAAAGCAGCATCTGGTCTGATACATTTTTTTTTTTTTAAAGAGCTGAAGGTAAATCAGAGTACTGCATGAGTCTATGAGATGAATATAATGTCAGTACAGGGCATCTCCTGTAGCATGCGAGCTTAGGATAATAGCCAGCAGTAACACCCTGATCCCCACACAGCCCACTAGCAGACCTCTGCACCAAACTGCACATGAACATGTATTCACCCACTACTACGGCGTTCTGGATAGGTTTGTCCACTAACTCACTGAAATGCTAAATGTATATGTTAAATACCAGGTGGCCAGTGGCGACTTAACTGAAAAGGATGGGCTCATAGAAACAGTTGGAACGGAATGAATGCAATACTATCAAACATCTCTCTCTCACACACATGCAAACAAACACACACACACACGCATGTACACACACACACACGCACGTACACACACACACACACACACACACACACACGCACGTACATACATACACACACACACACACACACACACACACACAGTTTCCATTCATTCCATTCCAGTCATTACTATGGAGTCACCCCCCCCAGACACCAGTGGCTAATACATGTAGATTACAGCATGGAACATCTCTGTGAGCAATAACCCCTAATATACAGGCCTGTAGCCATTTAGTGGGTGAGAAATAACCGCTGACATTTCACACAGCTTCTCAACACTCACAGGGTCACCTCTAAAGTCACTCTCAGTCAACACCTGACTTCAGCATTGTTTGTCCATACTGATACGATTCACAGCCAGCGTTACGTCATGGTAAGGCAGCTAGAGTTGATTTACAACCTTACATTTATATCCCTGCTTTAAGAGTAAAGAGAGCTTTGCAGCCCTCCTTCCCATTGAAGTTATCTTTGGGGAGTGACAGGCCTTCTCCTGGAGCCCTGGTCTCTCTTGCTCATTCATACAGGCTACAACAGGTTTAATGGCACTGAGGTATCTGGGCCTTCCATGGGAGTTGGGCGTCAGGTGCAAGAACAACCTTCCTTTTTGAGTTACAATGCTTCCTTCCAGCCCGTTCCTTCACCTTTCCTCAATGTACCTACTTTCAGTTCTCTACTCCACTTCTCATGCTCTAATGTAATGGCCCCTCATTCTTGAAGTCATATCTAAATATTTCCTTGTTATTTCATAGAGTGTGTACTTAATGTTACTCACATCTTGCTGTGTCAAATCTCACTGAAAAGATTAACATCAACAATGCCCCCGGGCACAGTGATCATGTGAAGCCAAAGGCACAGTAAAGTAGGAGTAAACAAATTCAGTGTAAACAAATTCAGTTTCTGAACCACGATGTATCTGCAAAATTCAACTATCATTTTTCAAAACTAAGATGTCTAGTTTTAAGTTTTAAGTCTTATTTTAGCATTTACAAAATGTTCATCCAAAATGTTTTATATCCATTTTGAAAGTTATTTTATAAAATATGTGCTATTTTATTTTAATAAACAAACTATGTTGCTGTCATTTTGTTCATAAAGCATAAAAAAGTTATACTAGTTAAAGTTTACATTAAACAATGATAATTACAATCTAAAAACTGTGTCCATGGACATGTTTCACATTACTATAGCATTTTTTAAAATAATGCCCACTCCTGTCAGTTTAAATACATTTGTTTTCACCCATGATGCTTCACAGAGGAATAGTTCTTAGACAAGCACTAATGAATTTAATTTATTCTCTTATATGCCTTCATGAGGTTACTATTCTCAAACACCAGCTTTACAACCACTTGGCCTTCTCATTATCGAAACAGGATGTTCAAATTGGGAAAAAGAAGTCCAATTACCTTACCAACATGGAGGGTTCAATGGGTTTTTGTGATGTAGTTGATCATTTGCTGACTCACAATAATTGTGTTGCTTTAACTGATAGTAGGACACTGCAAACAACTGTCAGTGTTTGCCCATACACTACTTTAAAGGTAAGGAAC
Organism: Esox masquinongy; assembly: GCA_016801175.1. Classification (NCBI taxonomy): domain Eukaryota; kingdom Metazoa; phylum Chordata; class Actinopteri; order Esociformes; family Esocidae; genus Esox; species Esox masquinongy. The sequence goes on from JACXGI010007133.1 coordinate 15,853, forward strand.
CAATGATCTAACGTTATAAAATAGTGACTTTATTCATTTCCCTTTAGTTGAATATTGAATGGGACTTACCTATGGGGGCCATGTAAAGTCAACCATAAATAAATGACGAAGCCTACAGCCACTGGGGTTCCCAACGGTCCACTTGTGCATTACATGCCACCATGTTCGCCGTTGGAAAGGAAAACCAGCATCATGAAACACGTTTACTCAGTTAACGCTAAAAGATTTATGATGCTGCTCTTTGGTAATGGAGATGAATGCACAGAGGATGTATAAAGGAGTGGGTGGGGAGAGAAAGGCTATGCTGTCAGATTCCACCTGTCCATACAGAGAGACACAGAGAGAGAGAGACAGAGAGAGAGAGACACAGAGAGAGAGAGACAGAGAGAGAGAGAGACAGAGAGAGAGAGAGCAGTGGGAACAGAGAAATTGAGTGCGTATGACATAGTGCCCTTCACAATTCTTGGTACTAAAAACGCTGTGAAAAAGTATCCTTGTTTTAAAAAAAAAATCATACGACTCTAAGCTTTAAGTGGGAGAACATATAGGGAGGGATGAGACCGTTCCTCCATGCAGAAACTCTTCAAATCTTTTAGAGTCCTTGGTCCATGCTTACTTGTGGACTCTCCTCATCAGCTTACCCTACAAGTTTTTAATGGAATTTAGTTTAAGGGACTTTGATGGCCATTGAAAAACTTGATTCTAAGGTCAGTGAACCATTTTAGTGTGGATTTGTAGGTATGGTATGGATAGTTCTTCTATTGTAGAATGTAACGACAACCCAGTTTTAATCTCCTGGTAATAAGGGAAATCTTAAATCAGGATATATCAATTACATTTTGTTCATACGATTTGATAGAGGTGCCAATAATTCTGGAGGACACGGAGTGACATTAAGGCTGTAGTTTAGCCATCCTTAATGCAATGTCTACTCTTACGTAAGAGTCTCAGGAAATTGCATTACTAGCATACTGGAATGAGTATACAGCAATATAATGCTGATTTTTCATAGACTTTGTGATAGGGGAAAGAAGTGTCAATGAGTAGCCTAATCTTTAGGGTAGCTACACACACTTGCTGTCAAAATCCACACACTGGTAGTCTCCTCACACCACAAAACCCAAGGGTGTGTCACACTTCTACTTTTATTCCACTTATTGCCATATGGAATATGTTCCATGCTACTGATATTTTTATTAGGCTTTAGGATGTGGGCTTGTTAGATCAGATGGTCCTAATAGCGGAGAGAAATGCAGGTGCCTGTCGCGCATCACGCATTAATTACAGCACACACCGTATGTAATTGTTTGAAACCTATAGTAACTTGATTCAAAGTACCCTAGCAAAAGTTAGACAAAGAAACGTCGAGCAGCCTCCGTTTATTTTAGCTGCAAATATTCCACGGCGTTTAAATCGTTCGGATCCAGGAAGAACAAAATAGAGGCCCAGTTAGAGAAAAAAAATAATATACTACCTATTGGAAATAGAATATGATATTGAAATACGGGATACATTACTCCTTGCACTGTACAACCACCCACCTAAATAATGATCTAACAATCAAAGCATCTTGCAGCGCGTGCCATTCAGACCCAATCACATCTGCTTGTCTAAAAGCAGCTGCAATGAAAATTAAATCCAAAATTATTAGAAAAACATTAACAAATAACTTTCAACGGTAGTTACGTTACGGAAACAATGTGATTATACTGTATATATTTCATTTCGAATTAGCGCTTTAAAGTAATTTATACACACTTAAGGGGAGCCCATCTGGACAGGCTTTTTGTTTCTGTATCTTGTCTGTCCATTCTACGGCACCGTTGGTCTCCTATTATAACTTTTAAGTGACAAAATATAGCCTATAGCCCAATCCATTTGCTTTATGTACGGTTAAAAAAATAGGTCACATTTTGACATTTATTTTTATTTCTGTTACATGAAACCCTTGACGTGCGGGGCATTCGAAGTGATTTCCCGCTACATGGAATTTTGGAAAATACTAACGATTTGCTTTGGGAATACAATAGTGATTGGCTGGTGCTTTGCTTATGTCATAGTGGCTGAACCAAGACCAGACAAGATGCACCAGATTCCGCTGGAGAAGTTAAACCAACGCACACCTAATATTTATATTTAAAACCGTAGGCTACTAACAGTAGGCTACTGAACTGTTCCGACTCCGCAATTTATGAATCGGCATACGTTACACGACCCGGCTGTCACCTTTGTCACCCGATCTCAAAACGCACTTGTCCTACACATCCCGAACCCCAACACTGACAGACCTATAACTGAAAGAGCCTGCGAGGATTCCACGTGAGGAAGCGATACCCAATAAACCAATATGACAGTTCTGTCTGATGCATTATACCTACTGGGTTTCATAACGATTCCTTTAATAATTGGCCTCAACCTAGCAGGGCTATTGTAGGCTAGGCTATCTATGTATGCCAGAGATGAACAACTGGACAGACACAGAACTAGTTTATTTACAAGATGAAGAGTTCTCTCACATCCCAGAAAGCCATAGATAGTTAATTCTGTAGCGAGTGGACTCAAGGACCACTGGTTTTACATCCAGAATTTAGAATAACGTGCTGTTCCAGATATCTTCCGTCACTGCAGATCGCGCGCACTTGAGAAAACGGAAAATAAACTGTCCACCATAGAAAACAAGTGTGCATGTCCATAAACAAACCAAAAGAATAAAGTGCGTAAAGCCACGCTGTGAACATTTCCTTCCCAGGCAAATATGACACTGGAATGGAGAAACGTTTCAACTGTCAGTCCTTCACTCCAGTACCCTCTTATTATGCAAATTAAATTACAACCCAACGTAATTTAAAAAATCCCAAAACGAGTAAACACAATCTTACCTGACCATGGGAAGGATGTCCTTTTAAGATCTGACAGCAGTTTTAAGATCATGAAACGAAATGTGAGCACTGAAGAATATACACTGGCTGCCCAAAACCTCCTTTGAACCGTCTCGCTGCGGAATGCTTTTACCGTCCTACTAGATGGCGCTAGCCTGGCCCCACAGAATACAGAGGAGGAGCGTGAGTACTTGTAAAAAAACGATGATGATGATATGGGATGTGAGAGCCCAGAGGGCGTG
>JACXGI010007133.1:19073-38743 GCA_016801175.1 Esox masquinongy
GCCTAATACATTTGTCATGATGCTTTATGATGTGTCACCTCACAGCTTTTTTCATTTTTTTTTTTTTTTTTTACTTGTTCAGCCCTTCTTTTTGTAACAAAGTGGTGAGCAACAAGAGGGAGATTTCAACACAGATCTGGCTGAAACCCACACTTGTTCATTTACAGTGATGAACAAAATTAGGTGCATATTGCACACAGGTTTGAAGCAAACAACCACAAGTGTCCATCTGAAGGGACCACCTCATATCTAATTGGCTGGTGCCATCAGATCCTCAAAAAGTGCCACAAACTCACTATCTTCACAGGCTGCATCACCACTTGGTATGGCAAACACACAGCAAGTGTTCACAATGTGCTTTCAGAAGGAGGTGTGAAAGACTGAGATCATCACCAGGCCAAACCTCCCTGACATCCAAGACCTCCACATCAGGCCGTGTCAGGAGGAGGACATAGAAGTAGTCAACTACTTCAAGGTCTCAGAGCGAGTGACATAACCGATTGAAATGCAACCTACTAGGCATTTCACACCTGTTACACTACCATGCCGGAGGCTTGGTGTCCTACCAGTGCCTCAAATCAGTCATCATCAGAACCTTGCCCAGCTTCTACCCTCAGACCTTAAGACTTGGCTGCCATGTTTAAGGGTGCCAAATGAAAGATTGGCATTGATGGCATTGATAAATCAAATATTTCTTTACACACTATTCCTTCAGTACTGAATATATGCATTCACACTAGACTATGCCCAGACACACAGACACTCCACACACACCCACTAGGTCATACATATCATAAACACACGAAATGTAAGACACAAATAGTTGTTAAGGAGCAACAGCAGCACATGGAGATGTGGGGAAATAATGGTACAGCATTAGCTGTCCATGTTGGCACCACCAAAACATCCTAGTGGAAAATTGTATCTACAAAGTTGTAAGTTGAGACAACGTGTATATAATTAAAAGGTTTCTGTTTTGTTATAATATTTCATTCTAACTGTTTGCGAACGTGTAGCCTACATACATTGCATATACATTGGTTCTAATCTATCGATGCAGTGCCTTACAAGCCTCTTGAGGATGCATGACGGTATGATAACAAAGTCAACCAATAATGTATACATTACAAGCATAACAACATCAATTACAAACACAGAGTAAAAATGACATCAACCAATAAGGTAAATAAAAAAATAAAAACAATACAACAGAGTAATTTGTATATGTTTGTGTGTGATGGATGTGTTAGCACAGAGTGGGTCTGGGATCCTGGTCTACACAGAGATTCCCAAAAAGACAGCAAAACAACACCCGACAACTTGGTGACCACTACAGTAAATAATATTTCCGGTTTATGGTTTAGGGGAAAACTTTAAAGAAATTGGGCATAGTGTTAGGTTTAAGGCAAGGGGATAGGGAACAAACCTTAAATAAATGCTGAGAATCTATAATTTAACTGCACAATAACTGTTTACTCATTCATTCCAAACATTTGTAGTATAGAGCCCCAAGAAGAAAAAAAATGCTTAACATCCCAAAAATGTCAGAGTGCATTTCACAGTGAAAGAAAGGCCATTCTATTAGTTATCTGAAAACAATATTTAACCCCCAAAATAGCAAAGCAGTAAAAAGAGACATGAAACACAGACCTGAAATTCTTCTCCAATGACACAGACAGAGAGTCCTGGATCACGATGACAGCGACACATCGTATTCCATCTTAAATGCACTGAACTGTGAAGGAATGAACAAAGAGCATGAGAGCTCGAATGGAAGAACAGGTTGAAAGAACAAAGCAGGAGGATGGAGAAAGGAGTGGAAGCACTGACTAGTGAGATACAGAGCTCAGTGGTTTCAAGAACTCCAATACACTTTATGCATGAAACCTTATTGTTCAAAGGTATTTATGTATACAGTTATATTTGAAAACAGAATAGATAGATGGCAAACAGTTAGTCATCCAGGAATTTAAACCAAGCCTCCAGAGGTCATGGACCCAAGACTTATCTCTCTCTTTTCAACCCAGATAATCAGTGTTTTCATCCCTCGTTTTCTGTTGGTCTGGTCTGATAGAACACAGTCAACTGCTAAAACTGATATAACTGGTTTATTTGAGACGAGAACAGAGAGCGATGACTATCTTTCACAAAAGAAAATGTTATTCTCTTAACCAGTATTGTAGAGGAATTTGGGTATCTCAAGCCATCCAAAAGAAACCCACATGAACAATATACCCGAGGGTTTTATTTTTCTGTCTTCTGTTTGCATTTACACCGCTCATCCGGTCATGCATTTACACCGCTCATTTACACCGCTCATCCGGTCATGCATTTACACCGCTCATTTACACCGCTCATCCGAGAAAGGCAAGACACCTTTCTCTCTGTAGAAGTTAAACACACATCAGAATTCAGTTGGAAGTATTTGAATATGAACAGCTGCGTGACAACATGCTAGTAATTACTTAGCGGCCAATAATACAGCTCTGTGAAAGTGGGTGACATGTTGGTGGAGCGATTTATTCCAGGACTGGTGGTGAGGTCACAGTTTATTGAGTGACAATGCAGTAACCTATGTATCCTAATAACTAAGAGACGTCCTGCCAAATTCACCATGCTGTACTGTCCATCACATCAAACGTCATGTAACATATTCTTACAACTTATCTCAATCGGTGTTCTGCGTAGGTCCCCCGTCACAGCTAATAGTCTGTTTCCCGGGGAAAGGAGTTACTCCCTTGCAGTGCCTCACACTATGCTTTGTGTTATCTGGCAATCAGCCAGTCTGATGCACTAGCCCCTGCATACAAATACCTCAGGGAAAATACTATTTCAACCTAGGTGACTTACAGGTGGTTGCAACCACAGGAGCTAATGCTGATAGTTGTGTATCTTCATCCTGTGTCATGACATATCTGCAGATAATAGATTTCTTTGTAATAAAGAGGAGTGGACCACAAAAACCTAATCAAAAGCACATTACATTCTTTCATAAATCCAAGAGGGGGATAAAAGGAGTCTTTTCAGCAACCACCAACATAAACAAATGTTAAGGTCAGTGGGCATCTATAGCAAGCTCAATTTTGAAATGATAACAAGGCCCTAGTTGGAAAACCTCAGAAGTAGCTCTTAGAAAATATCAAAAACACAAGGGCATGAACTACTAGTAGTCGTTGGGTGAATGCTATCTGCCAACCTATGGGCAATATGAACAATCAGAATGTATAGCCAGTTATAACTCAGCGTGGCACGTGAACCACCGGAACCAGCCATATGAAAAATGTACTTCCTTTTTTTTTTCTTTTTACAGTAACAAAACATGGACCATAAGATTACTCACCATGGACCGCCAAATCCACAGCTGGTCTGACATGTTTCAGTGCTGACAGGCACTGGGGGGAAAAATAGTTATGGCCATAGATCAGTTTCTTTTATTAGCATTTGAAATATGTACATGAATTAGCCTGAATACATTATCCTCTAATTGGTCTTCTGGAATTACCCACACTTCTTCGAAGACAAGGATGGCACCATCCCCGCCTTTAAATTTGTCAACACTGTCAAGAGTCCTAGTCAGCCTGCACTCATCGAAGGGATTAGAGCACACTGGTTTCTCGTAATCTGGTAGATACATTAAATACGAAAACTAGTCATACATTTTTAAAACGTTTCACTTGTGAAGGTTCAGTGTAGCTACAGTTACTACCATAAACATTAGGCAGTTATAGCCAACCTAACTAGATAGTTTAGCTGGGCGAAGTACTAGCCTACTTGTACCGTAAGTACTACTGCATCTTATGCCAGTCGTTAAAGTTACCGTTACCAAATATAGTGCAACGGCACATCTTGACAACATGCGGAGATTAGGGTCGATGGACAATTGATGAAAAAATATATTTTTAATAATATTTTGTTGTCTGTATGTGCTTTCAGGTGCATTCAATTTGCTGTGTTCTACCACCCGGGTCAGGGTTGCCAGATTATGTATCATCCACTGCTGATCATCCACTGCTCAATCACCCGAGGACCCAATTATACAACAAATCTGCAAATAGATCCGCACACTGTCAGTAAATAGTAGCCCGATTTAGCCAGAAACCTCCACATCTGGGTTCCTGAACTGTGCCTCGCATTCGTTGCAAAATGGAGCTTGACTGATAGTGATGGGAAGTTCGAGTCTTTCTACTGACTCGGATCTTGTAGAGTCGTTCAGTAAAAAGTTCGATTCAATAATGCCTACAGCAACGAATGCTCATCATCCTACACCGTTTACGTGTCTTCTCTACTTAAGCAAACGCTTGTTGTACTCTATGATTTACCATTGATTTATCATTACAATCAAAAATCAAATACTACATAATTTACTGTAGGCTGTGCGTCCATGTATCTGTTGCAAACATGTATTTACAATGCTACATGGTATATCAACTTTTCTTTGAGAACGTCTAACTTAAAGCTGTTGGACAGAGAGTAGTCTACTGAGCTGGAAGCCAGCGGTCGGGGTAGAAATCCGCTGGTAGCCGTTCAAATGAACGAAATAACCGTTCAATTAAACGATAAAACTGACCGAGTCAGTCGTTCACGAGTCTTTTTACTTAGGCAAAGGCTCAGTGTATGATTTTATCTGTGTTTATCATTACAATCAAAAATCAACTACCACATTAATAATTTTCGACCTATCATGTGTCCAATTATCTGTTACAAACATGTCTTTATAATGCTACTGTCTTGGTCTATTTTTTTTTGCGAACGTAAAACTAAGAGCGTATTCCGTGGTTGGGTAGAACTCCGCTGCCAGTCGTTCAAATGAACGAAACAACCGTTCAATTGAACGATAAAACTGACCGAGTCAGTCGTTCACGAGTCTTTTTACTTAGGCGAAGGCAGCGGCTCCGTGCTTATTTTCATCTTTTTTTCATGGCATTAGTAATCAACTAACTATATGAATTATTATAGTCTGCGTTCAATTATCAGTTATAAACATGTCTTTATGATGTTCCTGCCTTGATCTATTTTTCTCTGCGAATGCACATAGAAGATGATCTGAGAACTGAGCAGGAGGACCGGGTATGAAGCAAGTGATCATGTTGTAGTAATCCGCGGTCAAACGTTCGATACGATACGATTGAACGAGTCACTAGAAAAAGGACTCGTGTGTCCCGAGTCACTAAGAAGATTCGTTTAAAACGAACGAGTCGTTCGCGAACTGCACATCACTATTGCTTGACTAAGGCATATTATTTAACCCGGCTGATCAACACGAACCTATGATTTAAAGACTGTATTCTATTCAATCAATTCAAGACTAGCGCATCCTTACAACGGGTAAGAGCATTACTACGAAGAATACCATAATGAGTAATATATCACCAACACTTATTACTGTACAATACTGACTGTGGAGACGATATAAGCTGATGCATTTAACTTGTAGACATGTAAATTTGCAATCTTTAAAAAAATTTATTTTTACATTTTTATATTATTATTACTGTGCTTATTTTTAGTGTATTTTATTTTGTGCTAAGCTGCTGCTACACCAAAATTTCCCTCCGGGGATTAATAAAGTTCTGTCTATCAGCATTGAATTTCAATACCTTCGAGATAGTATTAAACATTAATTAATAAGAACAATATATGTAACAAGTTAAATTTGTATGTATTTATTTCAAAGAAAATCTTATGAAACCATGCAGAATACCCAAAATAAGTCCACAATGCTCTCTAGTGGAAATAACAAGAAAGTGCAATTGTCATTTTGAGATCAGTGATTGCTGATTTTCCTTACATAGCACTGCCCTCATGTGGTCATAAGGTGAAACATCAAGAGAAACAAAAACTGTTCACCTGCCTTAAGGGCTCCGGTGTGACGTTTCTCCGAGGTACATATCCAAGATTAACTTCCCCTCCACCAATCTGTGCCTTATCATCGCTGTGGAAAATGGAAAACTCAGGATCAGTATCTAGGGACAATTTTGCCCTATTCCTCTGTGAGGCCATCGACACAATCACTGAGAAGATAACAGATGACAGCTTATCTCTCAATTGAACACTTTACACCGTGTCAAGATTTTATTTGACAGCATTTCAGAAGATCATACAGTAAACAAGATTTCTGTAAAAGGTCATATATCCATAGTGTTGCATTTCATAAAAATAGGTTGCTCACTTAGTCTTTGTGACTATCCATAATAATACATTGAGTCATATTTATAATAGTGATACAGCTGTACAAGGTCAATAACACGGCTAATAATAACACTACACAGTGATACCCAGCTGCTTTGGGGTCAGGGGTCATGTACTGTATGTACCGTCAGTCTTCAACACACTCACTGTTTTTAATATCTTTTTTTTTTATCAATACCCACAGAAAAAGTACTTACAGTTGGCTCAATGGGGAACAACTCAGATGAGCAAAAGCAGTGAACTGTGCAGTGGGGGGCTGAAGGAGGGGAATTCTTCTCCCCTGTGTCAGTCTATTCTACACAGGCGTCACGATAGACTTAGTGGTAAAACAAAAGTGCAATAATATAAAGCCAGGGCTGTCCAGAAGCATAAGGAATGATTGTGTGCGGAAGGGACACACAGTAGCACTGCTTTAAAGACTCAAAATTCATCCTTACTTGAAGTAACCACTAGCCTTACGTGCCATTAGAACAGTGACGACTTATAGGAAGGAAGAATGCATTCTGAAAGTCACATGATATATCCTGGTTCTCTGATCCACTATGTGCTTAAAAAAAAAAATTAGAAAATCATTTATATTTTTTCCTCCGGTTATTAGAGTTAGTCTCAGAGCATTACTAAACCACACTCATAACGGTCCAATTCTGAAAGACTGGATGCATTTAGTTCAACCCAGATGATGGCAGCTTTGTACTGCCAACGCAGTTCTCTGTGTAACACTGTTAGCTTGGCACAGAAAAAAGCACCGCTTAAAACAATTTATGTCTGCAGAAACTAAAGGTCACAAAGATTGCTCCTCATTGACTTATTTTAATGACCAAAGAAAGAGTCTGGTAATGATTCCAGTGACCAGTGATGACAGTAAAGATTGTCGTCTCGCCGCGTCTACATGTACAATAGTAATCAGACAACGACAGAGGAATTAGCCATGGCCTTTATCATTGGATGACAAGGTGGCGCAGAGATGTGTGTGTGTGTGTGGGCACATTGTCAACAGAGGAGTGCAGACAGGAAATCTGACAGAGCCTCTACTGTCAAGAGATTATAATTGTTAATTGAGATGTGTATAAATGAATGTCTCTGGTTGTGAAGGGAGCATCACTTCTTAGTGACAGAGCCGAAACAAATGTTGATATGAATATGGAGGCAGAGTTGTCAGTTGTAATGTATGCATATGCGTCTTTGGGACATAAGTGTTTCAGATGTCTTATGCAAATTGAGAATTAAGTGAAGTCACAGACTATTAAACACATCTAAGCGATGAATGAGCATGAGACAAATGGCAATGCTTCTCTCTCTCTCCAATCCCCACCAGTAACACATTTAATTTCCTGTTTTAACAGACCGTATATACTATGTTTTCACCCAAACACACTATTTGGTGTAGCTACAACTTGATTCCACCATCCGTTGGAGATGTTCTGCCTACACATTTTTATATTGGATGTCGCAATGACATAGCTGCGGAACTAACTTCAATCTGTAAGGAAATGCCCCAACTTGCAAACATTTTCTGACCAAATAAATACTGGAGCCTGTGTATATAGCCAACTAATTTAAACAATCAGAGATATAAAAAGATGACTGTCCGTCGTAGCAAAGCTGTAAATTGATATTGGGCCTTTGATATTGACTCTGTATGGTAGCAGCCTTGATGGAACCACATCAGTCATTAGACTGTTCTAGGTTCTTTAAGTCCATATCAGACCTCTGTGTCCGTCGGCCCCTGATCGTAAGGCACTCTGCCCCCATATCCCATGAGCCTTCACTCTCTCAAGTGTCCACCAGGCAAACCATCCGCAAGTTGTTTCGTCCATGAAGAACCATCCGGGGAAAATGGATCTCGTGACCCCGACCACTGATCGTTGGTGATTCAAGCACAGAGTCCGCTGAAGTCTTGTCTACTGGTCCACACAGACCAGAAATGCAATATCTCAAGCCGGACCGTGGCGTTATAAGAGTGTTGTGTTCCTTTGCTCTTCCTGTGTATGGAGTGTCTCAGAACTACCATTGGCCCGACTAGGTACGCATTACAGATAATCAAATGTACACATATTCATACTCATATCTATTTCTATATCACTTTATAGATTATTTGAGTTTCTTCAGTCTCTTAAGGCAAAGTTCCATTAATGCGACTCTTACTAGTTCTTCATTTTCATTCCCGCTTTTCAAAATACACAAAAACAGGCAAACCCTCTTGAACATTCCTTTTCATAAAATAGACTCCATTGTATAAAAGCACTGCAGTGTCACAGTCAACCTATCAAAGTTTTTCAACCGTTAGTCATTTCATTTAGGTCATCAACCAGAGTGTTGTGGTGGTTTCAGCACTTCCATATATATTCCTGTATTTAGACCCTTGACACCAGAAGATCCTGTCACACTACAGCACACTCATTCTGCCTGGTTTCTTCTTGTTTTTGACATTGAATGCTGTCTAGTTCTTAAGGTGGTGGGTGTAAAATCTCTCAAAATAATTTAGAGTATAATATAAATAAAAATGGTTCTCTAAAAACGCATGGAGAAACCCCACTTTGCATCTGAGGTCTGGGACTGGTGTGGGGGAGGGCATGGTAAAGAGGGGAGCCATTGGTGGGGTTAGCCCAGGTTGGTGTGGCCTAGCCAAGCATAGCCCGGCCCATTCTGGGTGGTGGTGGCGGGTGTACTCCTTTGTGTTATCTGCTCATGGTGGACGTGCCAGAGCGCAGGGTGCTGGGCAGCTTATCAGAGCCGGGGATCTTCCAGGGCCCGGGGGACACGGTTGCCTTCCTGCCCACCACTGTGCTCCCACTGCCGGTGCTCTTGATGGGGCGTCCGGTCCAGATCTCTCCAGGGCCCCTCTCTGCTTCTCTCATCCTGGGCTTCTCCGGCGCCGGCTCCCCCTGTTGCCCGACGCCAGCGTCTGGGTGACTGCTGCTGCCACTCTGAGTACCAGCAGCGCTGCTCCCGTTAGAGTTTGTGTGTGAGGAGCCTTTCGTCGGTGACTGGGCGGGCTCTCCTGTCCCGTGGGAAGCGCTGCCGCTGCTCCCCCCGGCTTTCCTCTCCTTAGACCTCCCCCTGGGTAAGCTTTTGGAGTGTTTGGGGTCCCCTCCTGTGGGGGGCTGTCCGTCCCTCCCCACCGGGCCTACCTCTTTGGGGCCACTCTGGTTGCGGGTGGACCTGCCACCCTCTTTCTGCTTAGCCTTCCTGCTGCCACTCACACTGGTTCGGTCCCGGTCCCTGCCCTGGCTGGTCGGGTCCATATGACGGGGCTCGGCCGGGGCCTTCCGGGGGCTGTTGGAGCGCTCCGCCCTTCTGCTCTCGCGCGCCGCCAGCTCTCGCGGGACCTCCGGTGGTGGCAGGTGAGCCGAATTGGGGCCAGGGGGCTGCTGGGGCGGGGTCAGATGAGATGAGGGCGATGGCGTGGTCACAGGGTCCGGCAGCAGGGCTACTTCCGACAGACTTGGGGAGGCTGAAGGGCGAGCATCCCAGGTGGAGGGGCTGTCTGCTGGGGCACAAACATACAGTCAGACATGGTAGACATGGGTGTCTTAACCCCAGTCATTCTGAGGAGAATCTCAACTTCCACTCATTCATTCAGGATGTCAATAGGAGACAGAGTGAAACGTCAATTTAAGTGGAAGTTTGGATTCCGAGAGACACACAGGATCTATTAATCGATGGATTCAACCAAGCAACACACAACGAGCCACAAATCGAGCTTCTAGATTCGGTGTGGTGGAATGGATGATGTGCTGAATAAGGTGATTTTTCTGTCCAGTGTGGGCTGAGACTTCCCACTAGGGCTTCTCACTGCTCTGGGCTCCATAACCACGGTAGTGGCTGCACTCAGGGCTCTACTGTCTCCTGAGAGGCTTCACCAGCTCCCAAGGCCTGTTAGCTCCTCTCCGCACCATTGAGCCGGCAGTGCCTGGGTTACCAGTCATTAGCAACAGTCAGACAGGGAGGACGAGACCAGGGAGGCCACCATATCTCCAATTCACAGAAGGGAGGTGGAGAGAGAGAGACTAGCTTCAATGGTCTCGCTAGCAGGGGAAGCAGGGGACAGGCAAGGCCCGCACCACGAGGCCTCATTACAGTCTAGAGGGCCTCCCGAACCAGACAGGGAGGTCAGGTCTTTGGAGGAAGTCACTGGGTGGGCTCACAGCCGGTGTAGTTGCCTGTCGTGCCCAGGCACCCTGGCAATTTCCCACCGGCTCACTCCTCTACACCCATCAGCCACCGGTCGGCGTGCTGATGTGAAGTCCCGTTCCCTGCGGCGTCCTGTGACCCACTGGGACGGTAGGAGAGAGTGTGTACAAGGTTATGGACCTGTGATGGTCACATGCTGAGCTAAGGCCTGCTGTCACCTTGGATACCGTCCTGTTCCTTGTCAGGATTCTGCTGGCCAGCTAGCTGACTAAAGCCAACCTTAAAACAACCTACATGCTCTACACTCAGTATAGTACACTGATGCCCACACAAAACAAAGCATTCTCTCTCTCTCGCTAAATGTGGCACACTGCTTCATTTGACTTCTTTCATGATTAAGCTGTTTTCACGACTGTTGAATTTCGTTTGAATGCGGTGCTGCCTTTGAACACTTAATATGCTAAATATTTAAAAACAGCCCATCAAACAGTTACGACTCCATCCTCCCAGTACGCAGATAAACCCAGGCCTGTAAAACATCCATACCTAAACCCCCACGACCCACCACATCCATGACCCAAAGGTCTATTCCACTTTTATGGAACCGCTCTGCCCGCACTGGCTGACATGACATGTGACGCCAGTGGTTTAAGGTGGTGTCCTCTGGATGACCGTTTAATAGGCTCATGGAGCAGTCCATTTATCTAGCTTCTTATTTAAGCGACGTTCCAGCAGTTTAAGACAGAGAAAAGGCACTGGAACCCACGCCGACATACACTGCTACTAGTGGACCACGGAGATCACGTGACGCGCACGTCACCGCTTTACGTCCCCCGGGGGGCAGGTAAGAACAACCCTTTACACTGGAGGGAGTGAAGGAAGAGAGAACTTGATTTAAATCTTTCTCAAATGGCAGGGGAGAGATCCTGACCGGGAGAGGGATTCTAGCAGCAGTGATAAAGACAGACAATACTATTTCCTTTGTGTAAAGCCTCCAGGGCTTCTGACACAACCTAATGCCGGTGACTGTATTTCACAGTGGAGGCTCTGGCTGGCTGATCTGGTACAGGAAGTCTTGCTGCAGTCTGAAGTGGGGCGTTGATGCACAGAGACCACAGGAGAGTCTGACATTAGGTTCATTAATGAGGGGTGCCGTTAGTCCCAGAGGTGCAGCAGAGGTGAATGTCTGTTCCTGCTGACGTTACAGACTGATTTCTTATGATTATGCCTGTCAGTGTGTGGGGCTGTTTAGTAACAGTTGGTCTATCAGTCTTAGTGAATGTGCCACATGTGTTTAGTGTGTGTGCTGTACATACATATTTCATACATACATATTTCTCATTATACTCTACGTCTGATGACCATCTGGTAACAGCTAAGTTGCCCCATGCAGTGGACAAGTGGGGTTTGTGTATTTCACAACAACTGTAATATGATAGACCACACCCTAAAACTCCCACACCACACAACATAACATAACATCAGACCACACAACACCGCACCACACCGTACAACACCAGACCACACCGTACAACACCAGACCACACAACACCGCATCACACCGTACAACACCAGACCACACAACAACGCACCACACAGCACCGCATCACACCGTACAGCACCAGAGCACACAACAACACACTATACAACATCGCACCACAACACCCCCGCGCAATACAACACAGCAGCATACAACACAGCAGCATACCATACAACAGCACACCATACAACAAGACAACACACCCAACACCATACAGCAGCACACCATACAACAGCACACCATACAACAAGACAACACACCCAACACCATACAACAGCACACCATACAACAGCACACCATACAACAAGACAACACACCCAACACCATACAACAGCACACCATACAACAGCACACCATACAACAAGACAACACACCCAACACCATACAACAGCACACCATACAACAGCACACCATACAACGCCCTAACATACAACGCCATACCATACAACGCAATACCGTGCAACATCACAAACCGTGCCACCAAGTAGAATTAGACTAGAACATGCAGGTCTTCACAAACCGTTTCTTTAGAGTGGCCCATTAGGAAGAAATAGGGGGAGCCATGTTTGTCACTTTTCATGCACATGGAGAGACTGGAAGGTACCATTCCTAAGGAAAGGGGAGTAACAATCTATACCAGTTATTAGGGTTAAACCAGAGACATTGAAATGAAGAGGTTACTGTTAGTCAAGAAGAAGTGTCACTACTAATTGAACAGTGTTGAGTACAGAGAAAGACATCCAGGTTAAGTGTTTATAAATAACTACATTAATAGAAAGGCATGCCAGAGTTACAGAAGTAGCTTTTAAGTCAAACAGTGAATGTTACATAGAGTGATGTTATAAGTTTATAGAAAAATGGTCTTCAGGGGTCACTTGAGAAGTGTTGTGATTCTGAGTAAACCTTGTCCTGGAGGTCCCGAGGGGTACAGTGGAGGGGGATACAAAGGACACCCACCGTACTCTGGGACCTGCCCTGTGCCTCTCTTCAGGAGCAGACGAACCCGCCGGCCTCCTGACTTGATGAGCTCAATGGCCCGGGCGTGGGTCATGTCCCTGGTGGTCTCCCCATTGATCTCAATGATCTGGTCCCCTACCTGCGAAGGAGGAGCGAGATGACTGTGTGAGAGAAGACAGAGAGAAAGAGAGGGAGTGATAGCATGCGTTTCTGCCCGTGAAAGAGTGTCTCACCGAAGAAAGAGTTTGGAGCTGTTCGGCGAGCGTGTTTCCGTTTTTAGTGTTTGTGTGCATGTTTCTGCGTGGTTCCCTTTGCAATGCAAATGTATATTTATTGTTTATTTGGATCAACATTAGCTGATGCCGTGATAGCGTGTCTTCATAGTCTATACTACCATGACAATAATCTGTAAATTACCAACTCACAGAGCGCCACGTCCTCGTGTTATGTAAACACACATTAAATTGTGTGACAAGTTCACACCAATCTCCTAAACAGATTAGCAAATTTTGGAAGAATGCTCTTTCAACGCCACAACGATCGAGGCAATTATTTTCTTTGGCAGGCATCTGAGATGTGTACACACACTACATATTAAGGCAGCGGATAAATAAGAGTCATTCATTGTGGATGACAATTTATTAGGATCAATATGGATCTATAATTCATAGTGGTGCTGAAAGGAGTGTTTTGCGTTAATCAGTATTCGTGGTCATGAATGTGGTGTCAGTTGTCATTAATTCCTGCAGCCCGTTTTCATGTAATATATATTGAATTACAGCAGAGAGACTCGTCCCTGCAGGGGGGACTAAAGAGAACACCCCTCCTGAATACCAATGCCATGAATGTACTGCAGAGCAGGGCTGTGTTCATAACGTACCAGACAGAAGAAAACAGACTAATATCGGAAGAGAGTATGTTAACGTAGATGTGATGCTTGTTCCCGTTTTCTGATTCCAAAACGTTTTCCTGATGAATATGATCCTGATCTGAAGAGAACAACTAAAGACATGGTAGTAGTCCATTTGACTAAGTAAACTACATCTCCCATTAAGCACTACAGGGGACGTTCTGACCCCTGTGTGACTACCAGATCAAGGGCAGAGGTCCATAGAAAAGACGTTGTAGCCTTAAATATCTCACTAACATGGTCCCTTCACTTGAGAATGAGACAAGTGCCCTATTGACCGATAGTGTACGAGACCACATGCAGCGACGGCAAATGTGTCAAACCATTTACTGTAACTAATGGACATAATGTGACAGGCAGGGGAACCTGCACAGCTATGGACCGAGGAAGGGACTGAGAGAACGAGGGAGGATCATTAAGATCATTAGGGTAACTGAGTGGAGGTGGACAGCAGGTCTAGTCGCATGTCCATCTATGCCTCCTGACAGACAGTTGAGCTGAATGACTGCCGCCAACCTGAGCCATTCCTCTTTAAATGAAGGGGAAGTGACTTGGTGTAGATGGCAGAAATGAATACCAAGGCAAGCGGCTCCCCTGCCGGTATCTCCATTACTGGCCACCCTACTTTTTACCAGAGCCCGGGTGCTATTCAGCAACTGCGGAAAAGCAGTATACTTTAGAAGAAGCCGACCAAGCCCAGGTAATTCCAACTATCAGCCTACCTTTCAGTCCCCATTCATCTCCCGCGGGTACAAAGTTCACACTGAGCCCTTGTGCGGCAGACTGCAGAGATGAGTGGGCCTTAAAGCTGTGATTACTGAAGGGATCAATCACGGCAGCGGCCCAGGCGTTGAAGAGAAAGCACCGGACCACTAGCTACCCGTCATCCCCAGTCGGATGGCTTTGGACATGCTGCGTTTCACGTCACTCTGGTGCAGTGAGGGCGACATCCCCACGGGGCATTTTACACACATTATCTGAGACTGGTTCGTTACAGCCAAGGAATGTACAGCAACGGCGCCGCCGGCCCACACTGGTGACAACTAGGGACGCTGGACAGACAGAAAACTGTGACAGGTGGGAGATGATCAAGATGTATCGGGAGATGGAGGAAAACTAGAGGCGGTTGTTCAGAGAGGAACTCCTACTTTGACAGGGAGGTGAAGGGAGGTAGGGGTGGACTAAAAGCTTCACATGCTCAGCATCGTTCTAGAAAGGTACTACATGTGAACTTTAATTTTGGAAAAATCTACTTTTTTCTGTAGTATTTTTATTCAACAGATGGTGACCAGCGTATAGTACTTCCCCTCTAACTCTCGAGAGGATGTTATGAAACCAAAAACATGGTGAAAGCAGCCACCCTTGAATTCTTCATTTAAATGTTGAGAGCACCTAATTTATTATTGACGAGAGAAGTGTTTCTGCTGCCAATAAACTCAGCAGGTGTGAAAACATAAAAAATGCTTCACACACAACCCGAGCGACCTCTCAGACTTTTAGCACAAGCTGATTATTTTTCTTGCAGGGCTCAAGACATCAAATCGCTGCCAGGATAATCATCAGAAAAAACAAGCAAATGATTATTATTAATGTCCCAGTAAACCAAAGCTGGGAGAGGTGCTCCTGTCAGTAAGTTGGGTTGGGGGTTGGAGGAGTGCTGGTGGGTCAGTTTGGCTCTAGACACTACAGTACATCAGCCTACCCTCATTCTCCCATTGCGGATGGCAGGTCCGTCCTCTGCCAAGCGCAACACAAACAGGTCCATCTTGTACTCTCTCCCTCCACGGATACTGAATCCAAAGCCCTTCATGCTCTTCTCCAGCTCAACCGTAAAGAAATCAAAGTCCTGGAGGGGGAACACAACACATTCAGACAACAGGAGGGAAACCCAATAGTATAGTGTTGAATTATAGCCTGGGTAACTTGGTTAATTGTATATGCCAGATTCACAAACACCAACTAAAATCAGCAGGTTAGTTAAAGATAAATGTTGTTTCAAAAATACAGTTGACATGTAGCCAAAAGTACAGATAATTCCATGTCAACACGGTATCAATAAGTAAATGACATGACCTGGTAGATCTGTGGAATCTGCGGTTGGATCGGTCTGTAGTCGTGGGGAACGGGCATGGGAAAATGCCTGGGGTCAGTGGACAGCTGTCTGTAGTCCATCAGAGGAGGATGTCTGTAGTCCAGTGTGGGAGGCTGGCGATAGTCAGCCACTGGAGGGTGTCTGTAGTCCAACGGGGGCTGTCTGTAGTCTGTGAATGGAGGCTGTCGGATATCTGGTTTCACGTCCTGCCTCGCTTTCACCTCCGACCTGTAACTAACCAACCAATCAAGTTAAAGAAAATAGAGAAGAAAAAAAGCAATATTATATATATATATATATATATATATATATATATATATATATATATATATATATATATATATATATATATACACAAACAATCTGAAATACAGGTGCACGGTAAACAAAGGTTGGAGATGTCAGTACGTGCTCCTGTCAGTACGTTGGGGGGTGGTGGGGGGGTCTGTGTGGCTCTTGGGTCATCGCTTTACTCTTGGGTCATCGCTTTACTTTACTCTTGGGTCATCGCTTTACTTTACTCTTGGGTCATCGCTTTACTTTACTCTTGGGTCATCGCTTTACTTAACTCTTGGGTCATCGCTTTACTTAACTCTTGGGTCATCGCTTTACTTAACTCTTGGGTCATCGCTTTACTTTACTCTTGGGTCATCGTTTTACTTTACTCTTGGGTCATCGTTTTACTTCACTCTTGGGTCATCGTTTTACTTCACTCTTGGGTCATCGTTTTACTTCACTCTTGGGCCATCGTTTTACTTCACTCTTGGGTCATCGTTTTACTTCACTCTTGGGTCATCGTTTTACTTCACTCTTGGGTCATCACTGTACTTCTCTTGGGTCATCACTTTACTCTTGGGTCATCACTTTACTCTTGGGTCATCAGTTTACTTTTGGGTCATCAGTTTACTTTAGGTCAAATATTAAGACCACACATTTAATAATCCAACCATATTCTGGTAGTAAAATATTTTTTTCTAATAATATGAAACTTAATGAAACTATCTTAGCGGAGTCATAAATACAGTATTTACAGTGCAGTACAAACATATTTTGGAATTGTCTACAGCAGGAGGGAAAGGCAAATGGCACCGTCAATTTTGGGCCTGCCATAAGTGCATGATTAAATATTCAGGTCTATAAAGAAGCTATTTAGGTTAATAATTCAGGAGTCTATAAGAGTTAAGTGATGTTATACAACAAACTGAGGACACAGGGAGAAAGAGAATGACTCACGCTCATCTGTATTCTGTCAGGAACACTGCTTTCACCCAGGGGAGAGACACCAAAAAAATTTAATAATAAAAAATGGTATTTTCCTACACTGACTTTGCTAAAAGAAAAATAGTTTGTTGAAGGGAAATGTACTTGATAAGTTTGTGATATGTTGTTTCACCTAGCTATGTTAAAATGAAAGCACTC
Organism: Esox masquinongy; assembly: GCA_016801175.1. Taxonomy (NCBI): domain Eukaryota; kingdom Metazoa; phylum Chordata; class Actinopteri; order Esociformes; family Esocidae; genus Esox; species Esox masquinongy. The sequence goes on from JACXGI010007133.1 coordinate 36,315, forward strand.
ACATTGAGTCGCTCTGCATAATAATATCTGCTATAAGCCTGCCTAAAAACTAAAATGAAAAAAAAAAGAAAAATTTACCACTTTGTTATATAAAAGAGCTGGGACTAGTATAGCATTGGGATTACTACAGCACTGGGACCAACAGAGCACTGGCACCAACAGAGCACTGGGACCAACAGAACAACAGAGCACTGGGACCAACAGAACATTGGGACTAGCAATGGATTGGTAGTAACAGAACGTTGTGACAAGCAGAACATTGGTTCTAACATTCAGCACAATACTAAGCCCTGAAGATAACATTCTGCTGTGCACCTGCATTTACAACCATCTTCTAAGGTTCTAATAAATAGGAATGATAGGGCTCTTAAAATGCTGCACGCCTGAGTCAACGATGAATATGTGAGGAAATTATAAATGTATATATCCTGAAGGGTCTATATTTAAACAGGGAGGACATGCCATGAATCAGTGTGTGTGTTTTAAGCAGTGTGCATTGGTGCAACTGTTTATTCCCCTTACCTGTTGTCATGGGTGTAGATCTGGGTTGGTGGGGTCTGGTTCTGTGTGATGGGGCTCTGGTTGGTCAGGGGGCTGGGCTGGGTGACCGCAGAGCTGCTGGGTTGGGTGACCGCTGGGCTAGGTTGGCCCACAGTCGGGCTCGCCTGGGTCTGGGGACTGTGCTGTTGGGTCACTGCTGGGCTCTGCTTCTCTGAGCTAGGGGCTGATGGGCTCAGTTCTGAAATACAGACACATTGTGGAACGGACGGCGGAAACACACTACGCTAGACACTGCTACATTAGCATCATATACGGTGTGTCTACTCCAAAACTCTGCTCTGTCTGTTTGACCTACAGGAGGTGATTAGAACCAGCGACACCCATGAAGTATAAGACGAAGACGACGGCCGACTAACAGCTTCAAGAGTCTCTCCAAAACCACATACTGCCTCACAAACAGTAACTTCCCGAAGACAACAATTATTCATTGTAAAAAAAGAAGTAAAAACGCGCACATTTAGGAAGACTAGCAGAATTAACAGCAGGTCTCAATAGTACCCGCACTGCTCCGCGGACACACTTCAAAATTCAAGTGACCCCTGTCCCCCCCCTTGCTTACCTTCCTGTGGTATGATCCGCAGGGTGACGCTGAGACCGGCGTCCTTGATGAGCTTGACGATGTCCGCGTGGGGCATGTTGATGATGGACTGGCCGTTCACGGCTAGGATGCGGTCGCCCACCTTCAGCTTGCCACAACGGTCCGCCGGGCTTCCCTCGATGATGCGCCCTATCTTATGGGGAACGCCTGGGATGGGAGAGGAGGAGGATGGCACGCGGAGATACGGTTAAGTCAACGATAGGTCTGAGATACAGCTAGTCTCACTGGCTGGCTGCTATTTCTCACTCTGTTTCTCTCTCTCTCTCTCTCCATCTTTCTCTCGCCCACGGCTTACGTAAGAGAGCCGGCTTTCTGAACAGCAAGCGTAGGCTGGGCACTAAAAAGCGTCGCGGCGCGGTGTAACCCTTCAGATCTGAGGGACTAATAGTCAGGAGAGTATGTATAATTAAGATGGTTGGATGGTTGGAAGAAGAGAACATGGTTAGGAAATAGTGGTGTTCCATTTTTTATATAGCGTACTCTCCCACTGAAATGGTTTCACTACCTTTGCTTGGAACGACTACAGGTGCCAAAATCCACACACACACACGCGCGCGCGCACACACACACACACACACCTGCACACACACCACTCACTGATGGCGGCTACGGTCTCGGGCCGGTTGAGCGAGCTGATGATGACGAATCCAAATCCTTCGCTTTCCTTGCGGTGGATAACGACATCACTGGGCGGCTGGTGCAAACCGGGAGCTGGCGCCCCATCCGCAGTGCTACCTGTTCCCGTGGCGGCGGTGGGCGGGGCAGCGTTGTCGCCGGGATATGCGGTGTTGGTGAAGTCGCTGCGTGGGGAGCTGTGCTGGGTGGATGCTGAGCAGGGGCTTCGGCCGTTCTCTGGACAGGCCTCTCCTGCAGGGGGCGACAGAGGGCTGATTTGAGAGGGGGCTGATGATACACAACACAGTACGGTAGTCATGTGCGGACAAATGGCACTGTCTGGACTGGCTGTCAGATGAGATGAGAGGCCGAACAGAGAGGGATCTCGGCTTGTTAGCTCATCGCTAATCAGCGTTCCCTCATAGCTTCTCTCACACCTAATCTGTTTACTGTTGCATTTATTCGACTTTTAAATGCTTAACACCCATCATTGACGAAAGCTGTAGATACAATCTCTAATGACAAAAATGACCCTGCCTAAATAAAGATATTGGTAAAACAGGATAACAAATGTCATGTCTCCTGTCATCGAGGTGGAACCAAAAATACTGAGACTAGAGAGAGGGAGTAACCTCGGGGGGGGGGGGGGGGGGGG
>JACXGI010007134.1:0-38669 GCA_016801175.1 Esox masquinongy
TTAAAACATATCATAATTATTTCATGCACCTATTCTTTTTTAATTGAAGTAATCCAAAAAGTAATCCATTTTTTTCAAAAGTATCTGTAATCCAATAACAATATTTTAGGTGGTAATGTAACAGATTACAGTTACTGTTTTTTTTAATACGTGACGTAACAGATTACTTGTAATCTGTTACGTCCAGATTACAAGTAACTCCAGGAGACTGGATTTACTTGTAATCTGTTACTCCCCAACTCAGTATGTACATATACTTAGTACTTGTAAATTTCTGCCCTCTTCTATTTGCACTGCTGGTTAGATGCTTACTGCATTTTGTTGTACTTTACTTGTACTTGTTCAGTGAAAATAAATTTGAATCTAAAATAAAATTACACAATGTACAGTAAAGATTTTTAATATAATATACATACTATGTAATATAATATATATTTTATATATTTAATAATACTTATAAAATATAATATATAATTAATATATTTTGTTCATCAAGACCCGAAGTGTGAGTTAAGTGTTCCCTTACTTTTTTTGAGCAGTGTTATTGACAAGCATTACTCTCTTTTAGACAGCTATGCAGTTTTGTTTGGTAATCTAGCTCGTTACCTTTCTCTGTCATTCCTGGTCTCCGGGGTCTCTCTCCCAGTTTGTGAAGCACCGCTGCTTCTGATTCTCAGGAAGCTTGTGAAAATAATTGTGGTCATTGTTGTCTAAATCACCATATTGTGGTTTGAATATGGTGAATCTGCCTTTTAAGAAACGACGTTTTCATTCACTCTAGTGAGATAAGGATAACTACTGTAGAAATGCAATGCACCAGAAAGTATGAGCCAAAACCGAATCAACGGTACCAAATAATGATGCCGAATTCGGTAGGTTTCTTAATTTGAAACCGAAAAAAATCGAAATTCCGGTGTACCAATCAGCACTAATGCTCTGGAAGGCACCTGGGAGGTACTGCTTCCTCAGAGACTGATATTTAATCAACTCTGCCCATTCTTCAGCATCAACCAATCAGGTTCAGTTATGATAAATTATTCTAACTTTATAAGCTTCTTTACTGGTTAGTTATCTGTTAGCCTAGCCATAGTGAATATTGCAACTGACTTAAATTGAAATTAACTGATCATCTAAATAACTGACTTTACATAGCTAGCTGAATATTTGCTTATTTTAGGGTTAGGGTTGCCTACCTAAAATTCTGGTGTCTTTAGAAATACGAAGTTGTTCTTTTTTTAATCAGACAGCTACATTTTCATTAAATATCAATATGGTTTTAGGGGCACAGTACTATTACAGCGACTACCTATGTTGTAAATGATATTGCCCAAGTCCTGAATGAAAAATGTAACTGTCGCCCTATTTATTGACCAGTCAAAGGCTTTCAATGCAGTTAACATCAGAACCGCCAAATGCCTATTCCAATTGGCGTTTCAGTTTGTAATTAAAATAAAACTGCTATTTTGAAAGCTACACCCTCCTCCTTCCATGAGTTTTCCTAAATAGGCGTATATTACATTGTTCCATTGTCTCACAAACTCACAAACAGAAAACTATTTAGAGACTATACCTGTTTTTTTAGCCCTTTTTCCATTTTCATCTGCAAAAAGCACACGCCACTTAGCGTTGGTACCCAGACAGCCGCTAATGGTACCCAGGCGTTAATCACCACTCACTTAAAGCATGACGTCAATGGATGAACGCACGATACTCCCAGATGAATGATCAGAGCCATGGTTGAATTTGAATGAACTTACAAATGAAATACAAGATTTCCATGACCATTAAACAAATTAATTAGGCTATTATTGAAACATAATACAAACGATATAGGCTACTTAACAATTCGACATCAACTCGATAGCCCCACTAGAACCCCTGGGAGTGTCCTGCAAAGATGCCCTGTTTTTGTAGCCTACTCATTTGGAGAAATGGACCTTGTCTTTTTCTAATAACTCTCGGTTTTTCTATAACTTATTCATGTCACATATAGACAAACCTTATATGCTAGTAGTCTAGGAGACTGGAGTTATGCATTGGCATTGAAATCAACTCAATAGCCCCACTAGAACCCCTGGGAGAGACCTGCAAAGACACGCCGTTCACATAGCATATTCATTTCGAGAAATGGACCTCGTCTTTTTCTAGTAACTTTCGGGTTTTTGATAACTTATTCATGTCGTCTATAGACAAACCTTACATCGTTACGTCCGGAAATATCTGAACACTGACAGAATTTTCAGATTTTTGGCTTTGTACGCCAACACAATGGATTTGAAATGAAACAATCGAGATGCAATTGAAGTGCAGACTTTCAGCATTAATTCAAGGGGTTGAACAAAAATATCGTATGAAACGTTTAGGAATTACAACCATTTTCATACACAGTCTCCTTATTTCAGGGGCTCAAATGTAATTAGACAAATTAACACAATCATTAATAAAATGTTCATTTTTAATACTTTGTCAAGAATCCTTTGCAGGTAATGACTGCTTGAAGTCTGGAATGTATGGGCATCACCAAACGCTGGGTTTCCTCCTTTGTGATGCTTTGCCAGGCCTTTACTGCAGCTGTCTTAAATTATTTTTTTCTGGGTCTTTCTGCCTTAAGTTTTGTCTTCAGCAATTGAAATGCATGCTCGATTGGGTTGAGATCAGGTGATTGACTCGGCCATTGCAGAATATTCCACTTCTTTGCCTTAAAAAGCTCTTGGGTTGCTTTTGCAGTATGTTTTTGGTCATTGTCCATCTGAAGAGGAGAAGCGCCGTTCAATCAACTTCGCTGAATCAGAGCAGACGACATATCCCTATACACTTCATAATTCATCCGCCTGCTTCTGTCGTCTGTCACATCATCAGTAAACACCAGTGACCCAGTGCCATTGGAAGCCATGGATGTCCATACCATCATACTGCCTCCACTGTGTTTTACAGATGATGTGGTATGCTTCGGATCATGAGCCATTCAAAGCCTTCTCCATACTTTTTTCTTCACATCATTCTGGTACATGTTGATCTGTCCAAAGAATGTTCCAGAACTGGGCAGGCTTTTTTAGATGTTTTTTTTTGCAAAGTCTTTCTTTCTTCTGAAGTCTTCTCTTTATGGTTGACTTGGATGATGATATGCCTACCTTCTGGAGAGTGTTCTTCTATTGGCTGGATGTTGTGAAGGGGTTTTTATTTACCATGGAAAGGATCCTACGATCATCCACCACTGTGGTCTTCCGTGGACGTCCAGGCCTTTTTGTGTTGCAGAGCTCACCATTGCATTCTTTTTTTCTCAGAATGTACCAAACTGTTGATTTGGCCACTCCTAATCTTCCTTCTGTCTATCTCATGGATTTTCTTTTCATTTTTTGCAGCCTAAGGGGATGGCCTGTTTCACTAGTTTTAAGAGCTCCTTTGACCGCATGTTGTGGGTTCACAGCAACAGCTTCCAAATGCAAATGCCACACCTGGAATCAACTCCAGACCTTTTACCTGCTTAATTAATGAAGAAATAACAAAGGAATAGCCCACACCTGTCCATGAAACAGCTTTTGAGTCAATTGTCCAGTTATGTTTGGTCCCTTGAAAAAAAGGGGGCTACATATTAAAGAGCTGTAATTCCTAAACCCTTCCTCCAATTTGGATGTGAATACCCTCAAATTAAAGCTGAGACTGCACCTTAAGCCCATATTCATTATTTAACTGAAACTTTAATATATTGTGGTAAACAGCCAAAATAACAAAACTTGTGTCAGTGTCCAATTATTTCCGGACCTATGTCAGTAAACTAGGAGACTAAAGCTATGCATTGGCATTGAAATCAACTCAATAGCCTCACTAGAACCCCCAGGAGAGACCTGCAAAAACACGCCGTTCGCATAGCCTATTCATTTGGAGAAATGGACTCCTCAGTTTTTTCAATAACTTACTCATGTCATGTTACTATAGACAATTCATGTCACCTATAGATTGCCTGTGTAATTTTCATTTTGTACATTTGTAGGGCCTAATAAACAAATGAAAATACTGTCCTGTGTTCTTAGAAATAAACGTTCTTTGTATTCTTTTCTTAATCGTTTCTTTTCCTTATGATTAGACCTTCATTACAAACACATTCTTGTATTCTTCAAGTTCATTAACCATTTTAAACAAACATTCGGTAATTCATGATTTTTTAGACTATTCTATATAGATGGATAACAACCCAGTAGATGAACCGATGCTCTGGCTGGATGGTGATGCTGCAGAGAAGAATGTGTATGCCAATAGTGACGATTCGTATACTAATGATACCAAACGGCGTTCGGCTCTGGCGGAAATTGGGGGTCTGAAAGGCCTGGCGGTTCTGGTGTTAATGATTCCATATTGATGAAAAATTTAAGTGAAGCCTTAGTGGTGAGGGGTAGAGAAGTAATGAACACTGGTTTCCATCAGGGAGCTACATATGTCCATGGTGCCAGGAGTGGTTACCACTGGACAGCGGCTCTGCACGTACATACTTTAGGCTTCACACATTAGTGTGAACAACAGTAGCACACTGATGTGGAAAAATGCTGGTTTCAACAGGCACTATTTTGGTATGCTCAATCTTTTGACCTTTATTTAAACTAATTTGTGCAATGTAGGAATGTCAGAAACAGAACCATGCATTTAGACAGTAAATTTTATAACAATTCATTATATTCATCATGCGTGACAGGTGTTTTAGCCAGTATTTGTGTTATTAAAGTCTCATTGAAGTGGAGATACAATATTTGGTGTATCCTTCCAATTTGCATCACTGGACATAAGTTGTTGAAGACCAATAAGATATGGATATCAACCAACAAGTCGACAAAAGCTAATTATGTGCATTTATGCAAACTAAATGTGAATTTAATTCCAATGCCTGCCTTTTTTTGAGTCAGGTATTTGAATGTGCATTTCTGACCTAGTTGACAGCCCCTTTTAAGTGCGTTTGGAAAGTATTCAGACTGCTAAGCTTTGTCCACATTTTGTTGTAATACAGACTTAATGTTAGCATTTAAAAATATATCAGGTAGTGGGTGGTTGAAGTGCTGCCAGTAGCTAAAATGTCCATGGTTTGGATCCCTGAGCCATCAAGATGAGAATGTTTTTGTGCCTTTGAGCAAGGTACTTAACTCTAATTCTAAGACTGTCTGCTGAATGACTGCAATTTTAATGTACTACTATTTGATTTGGAAAGGTTAATGTTCAGTTTAGTATGGTTGAAATTGTACTTTCTGAAATGTTATCAAGTCAAAAACTCCAATTGCGTATTCATATTTCATTATCATTAAACTCATTCCAAATACCAGGGATAGGCAACTCCGGTCCTGGAGATAGAAAAACTCTATTTCTCATCCTCTCCTAATCAGGGACTTATACAGACCTGGGACACCAGGTGAGTGCTTTTAACTACCAGTTAGACAGAAAAAAAACTCTCCCCCTCATAAAACTAAAATTGCCATTGTCAACGTTTATGTTTGATCTACAGTTACAATATGACATGGTGTCATACTAGGATTTTTTCTGAACAGAATGAGTCTAAAGTATGTTTGTATTTTGTGAAGAGAACTTAAAACTTCAGAAAACTTAAAGGTGAAAATACACTGCTATGTCAAATTTTATCTTGATGATTAAAAAAAAGAATGAATGCAGTTACAATCAAGCAGGACTGTGCTCCAAGCAAAACAAATACTAGTGTGCTTGCGCAAGCTCTTCAACAGCACAACTAATACAGCTTAAAAAAGACCTTATAGTTGACTCCTTTTAGTCATTAAAATGCATTAAAATTACTTAGAAACTGTGAAAACACAGGACAGACACCGATTAGACCTCTCATCGAAACCATTTTGTAGTATGTTTCACCCACCTTGCATTTACCAGGAATATTCTTGTGTGATTTTATCCAGAATATTTTAAAATGTTGAAATCAGTCAAGAAATGTGTTGAAAAGTTCTGTAAATGTAGAATAGATAAGATGTAGATAGATAATGTTTGGATTCAGTCTCATCAAGTGTACCGCTGTGTTCTAAACGTTAGGCTTCACATTTTCCCATAATCTCTACACTGCTCAATACCTACCATGGTTATGTAAATGCATTCATATTTCTTCTGTGAGAAATATATTAATGTAGACCAATCCATATAGACCAATTTCTACAACTCAAAGGGGTTAATCCCTTTCATTCTTTTCACAGAGTGTGGAGGGAGAACACCATGAGAAAGCTGTGGAGCTTCTCAAGGCTGCCCAGGGCACTGTAAAGCTGGTGGTCAGGTATACTCCCAAAGTTCTTGAAGAAATGGAATCACGTTTTGAGAAGATGAGGTCTGCAAAGCGCCGACAACAAACCAGCTATCCTCAATAGTGTTTTTTCACCCTATCACCAACATGGGTCCTGTCACAACTTTCTCCAAAATTTTAGCACACTTAACCACATTTTCTTTGTAGCCACATATTTCTAACTTTTCTACACCACAGCCCTGTAACTTTGTTTACAGCCCTCCACTGAATGACTGACTGCAAATAATAATTGATCATATTTCTAAATATGCACTTTGTGTGCATTACACTTTTGGACTAACGCATTGGATGCACCCACCCCAGTGGATCATTGATTTGAAGAGATTTTTTGTATAGCATTTAAAGTGCCTCAAGGCAATACAATGACATTTCTTCCAATTGTCTCCTGTAATTTAAATAACCCTTTTTTATTTTTGGTACAGAAATAAGTTCAGATGATTTAAGATACATCTGATTTACCAAGCATTTGCATCCCTGTAGACCTGGGATTCATCCCAATCTCAACCATTCTCACTTCGCCTAGTTAGTCTGTCTCCCACACTGTTTATATTTACATATGTATACAGATGATTTGGAAAGTAAACAGACCCTTCCCTTTCTCCTAACTTTTTTGTGTAATAGACTCAATTTATAATTGTTACACTTTATTTGGATAGCCAAGATTACTAGATGCTCAACATATGTTCATACTATCAACAAACTATCAAAAATAAAGTAAATGCTTTCTAAGGTTAGGGTTAGATCTAGAATACTATTTGGGTACGGATTAGGGAAAGGGTAATGGATAGGATGAGGTCTAAGTTAGTGTTGGTAGATAGTCAACTGAAATATTATTGATAGTCTGTAGACAGTCTGTAAAGAATCTACAGATTGACTATCCTAATACCTATAATTGATTACATCTTTTTTTTACATTTTATCAATCTCCATAATAAACAAAAATGACAATGCAAAAACATGTTTTTAGCGATATGTACCAATTTATTGAAAATAAAAAACATCATCTAATGTACAAATTTATTCAGACACTTTATTTAGTACTTTGTAAAAGCATCTTGGTGGTTCCAAAATTCTTCCATTTCACAATCATGGACCCCACTGTGCTCCTGGGAACATTCAATGCTTTATCAATTTTGTTAATAACTTTTCCTAGATCAATGCCTTGTCACAATTCTAGCTTGGGAGTATAGGAGAGTTTATTGGTTTTGGCTTGGTTTTTGCTTTGACATGCACTTTGAAGTGTTATATGGACAGGTGGGTGCCTTCCTAAATCATGTCCAATCAATTTAATTTGCCACAGGTGGACTCCAAATTCTAGAGACTTCCCAAGGATGATCCAGGGACACAGGATGTATCTGAGCTCAATTTGGAGTGTTGTTTGCAAAGGGTCAAAAATCCTTATATACATGAGACTTCAGTTTTCCATTTCTTGTACTTAATTGGCACAAATAAAAAAAGTGATTTTGCTATTTCATTATGGGCTATTGTGTGTTTCTAATATATAGTGCAGTCTAAAACTATTTGCACAGTGACCCAAAATGTTTAGGGCTCTGTATTTCAGCACTTTATATTTGAAATGGAACTAATAGGTTAATATGTGTCTGTACCAGTAAAGCATGTCATCATGAGGCTGAAAAATCTAAATTAGAGACCATTCCAAAACATTAAGTATGTCTAATTCAAATGTTAGGTACTGTGGTGCGAACATGCTTCCTTAGTGTTGCACCAGTGCCCCCAAAAAAGGCAGAACAAGCCATTACAGAAGCTCCAAAAGATGTGTTTAGAGAAGATGAAGGAACTGGAGTGGAGGAAGCAGCAACAGAGGGCAGAGAGAGGGTGTCCCCAAGCCATGATGCCTATGGGTCGAAGATTTCAGACCAGTCATTGAATGCAAAGGATTTGCAACAGTGTACTAAATATGATGGCTTTATTTTAGTGTTTAATTTTAAATCAAATGTGGCGTAAGGAAACAATACAACAACTTGTTACCTTCCGAACACTTATGGACTGCACTGTAGTTACTAGTGAAGGTCTGCACTGCCGCACACCCCTTGACAGTGTTTGAAAGTTTCAAAGTTATATTGCTAGGACCCAAAAGACAAACCTTTTAATACAAGTGACAATAACATAAACAAAATGGAGTGGAAGTATAATTTGCAATCAAACTCTATAAATCGGATGTCCAAATCCGAGTCTTCGAATATATGCCAATCCAGTTAGAACTGTGCAAAATATAATAATAAAGTAATGGGATATAAAAAAAGGAGAGTGACCTGAGTATAAACAATACAATGTGACCATGACCCCACTTGGCAACAACAAAACATCTACACGTCAGTATTCAAAATGTTACATGAAATATGGACACTACATGTCGAATAGCCGGTTTTTGTTATTGAACTTTTCTAATGACTCTCACTGTGGCATAGCATGGTGCAGCTTTCTACGCTGCTGCTTCTGGTGCACATGTCCTAATGCAGCACAGGTTTTGGATTTCAGCTTTCTGTTCTTTCAGCAAAAAACTCTTTCTACTATCTTTCCACATTGTATGTCTGACTACCACCAGTTGCAATAATTGACATTGGTCTGGAAAGCCTACTTGGATGTGACACAATAAGCATTAATAATGATAGGGCTGTGACCTCAGTCTTTAAGCTGGCACCCTATGCTGGTTGGATATCCTCATTTTGAATTGAACAAATCATGATATTTTGTTTTACATTGCCAAACTGCTAATGACTGCAGACAACCTGTAATAGTAACCTTAAAAAAGAAACCTCTTTAAAGACAAAGCAAGAGAAGAAACCCTATCCAGAGAGCTTATGGTATATATTTTATAGTGAGCTCCTATGAGTGCAAAAGTCATTAGCTACTCATGCCATTTGGAAAGCAAATATTGCTCGAGAAACTAGAAACCAGGCAAGCCTAGTTCAGCCGGGCCACAATAAAAAGTGTTGATCGTTGTTGCTCTCCCAAGATTCAAACCCAGGTCGCCCACATGAAAGGCTGTGTCTTTAACCACTAAGCCACCAAGCAATACATTTGCTATATATAGCAAAATGTATAACTCGACATTATATAATTTTGTCACGCATTAACATCAAGCCAAGTTTGAATATTTCGTTAGACCCCATTAACCATTGTTTTAAACTGAGTAACATTTCTTATTAAGTTTTCCTCCACCACAAATAGTATCTATGAACTGTATGGCTTTTGCCACTGGCCGTTTTAACAGCTTATTAGCCATTCGTGAATGACATTGATACAATAACTACTGTATCAATATAGGTGGCGATAACTGACTTTTTCGTTAAGTGAAAAGATGAGAGAATATAACAGTTTCATTTTAGGCTTTCCATAACGTAGCTACTGAAGGTTGTAACCAGCAAAGTTTTTGTCTATCCTGAACAAATCCTCTTTTGCCACTTCCCGTTTTAACAGCTAATTAGCCATTCGTGAATTGCATTGATACAGTATCTATCAATATAGGTGACGATAACTGACTTTTTTGTCAAGTGAAAAGACGAGAGAATGTAGCCAGCGAAGTGTTTGTCTGTTCTGAACAAATCTTAATATCCACCAGAACTGTTTTATTTTAGGCTTCCTATTACGTAGCTACATAGGGTAGTAGCCAGCAAAGTTTTTGTCTGTCCTGAACCTCAGGCATTGACTGTTACGGGAGTCAAACACAGGACCTGTTGTTCCGGAGCCCGCGACTCTAACCACTACGCTATTTAACAAGGGTCGGTCGGTCGGTCCTCTCCTAGGCTGGCGAGTTAGACATCCAAATACTTAGGTATTATTTTGTACCCATTTCCTAATCTATTGATGTATTACTTTATCTCTAATTTCTTTAGAATGCTCTTTGGTCTTAATTTTCCTTCAGATTCACATCCTGACCAATGATCCTTCAAAAAATGGGGTTTTATCCAGAAAATATGACGACTAATATTATAGATTACAGGTGAGGGCTAATGGTAAGGTAACTGTCCTCATCAGGTCAATTTCCTTCATTTGTGTCAACTTAGAACTTCAACATATATTTTTGCCAGACCGCGTAAGCAAGTTAGGAGCCATTTTTAGTCTTAAGATATTTTGTGATTACAGCCCTACGGGCTCTACTGTGCAATACTGATGTGGTTGAGCCTCCAGAAACACAAGACTATGGTTCTGCTTGAACAAAATGTAGGTTTAGCACAGCTTTCAGTTCCAAGTGCGCTTAGAGGCAAAACCTAAAGACCATTTCACAACTGGCAGTAATTGGCAACAGGTTAGTAACATGATTGGGTATTAAAAGAGCATCCCAGAGAGAATGAGTCTTTCAGAAATAAATATGCGGTGGGGTTCACCACTCCGTGAAAGACTGCGCAGGCAAATAATGTAACAATTTAAGAATAAAATTTCTCAACGTCAAATTGCAGAGTTTGGGGATCTCATCATCTACGTGCCTGCAGTCCAGACCTGTCACCCATTGAAAACATTCGGCGCATTGTGAAACGAAAAATACGACAAAGGAGACCCTGAACTGTTGAGCAGCTGCAATCCTATATCAAGCAAGAATGTGAAAATATTCTAATCTATATTTCAAATCTACAGCAACTGGTCTCGTCAGTTCCCAAACACTTAGTATTGTTAAAAGATGTGATGCAACACAGTGGTCGACATGCCCCTGTCCCAACTTTTTTGAAACGTGTTGCTGGCATCAAATTCAAAATGGGCATGTATGTTTCCAAAAACAAAAATATTTCTGTTTCAACATTGGATATGTTGTCTTTGTACTATTTTCAATTAAATATAGGGATAAATGAGTTTCATATCATTGCATTCTGTTTTTATTTGCATTTTACGCAGCGTTCCAATGTTTTTGGAAACAGGGTTATAGAAGGGGATGTGAATAATGGAATATAAGGATTACATTGTTGAACACTTATACTAACAAAGAAATACTTTCAATATTGGAATTGGTACATGGGATAAAAATTATTAACCAAACTTTAGAAAGAATACTGCACAAAAAGCAACTCTGGAGGAGGAAGAACCAGACTGACAAAGCAGGAGTTGCAAGCTTCATCCAACAGCAACTGTCAACATCAGGGAAAATGCATGGTTACTGGTGGATGCACCAGAAATGCTGGCTGAAGGGAAACACAAGTAGGGAAACAGAAATAATTCTACGGTTGTTCGATGGAAAAGGTGTTGATTTGAGAGCAAGAAATCGGCTGCATGGATATATCACAGTCGTGGATCAACTTTTGTGTGGCATATTGACGAATATGAAAAGTTGAAGCCATATGGGATAGCAATAAACAGATGCATAGATGGTTTCTCGCAGAAGATGATTTGGCTTGAGGTATTTAAAATAAATAAAGATCCACAAGTAATTGCAGGATACTTTATGGATGCTGTAACTGAAAATTGAAGGTGCCTTACAAAAATTAGGCTCGATTTCGGTACTGAAAATGTTCATGTGGCTGAGATGCAAAAATTCCTACATCTTCCTGAAGATGCATCACTAAGTGTCACATTTGGCCCAAGCACTGGAAACAGTGGAGTAGCCATGGGTGTGCGTGTGCCACCCAAAGAGGCAGCTGGCACACCCAGAGATCAGATGCAGAATGCGTTTTTGCCGGACTGACCGCCCGCCTGCCTGTCCGCCCCTTGTTAAATAGTGGTTAGAGACGCAGACCTGCAACCAATAGGTCCCGCGTTCAAATCTCGTCACAGTCAAAGCAAATTATGCATTAGGATTTATTGCAGATAGATAAAAACTTTGCTGGCTGCAACCTTCAGTGGCTGCGTTATAGTAAGCCTAAAATAAAACTGTTCACGATTATATTGTGACTATTTCTGGTGGATTTTCAAAGTACACATCCGTGCATGATTTTTGGGGTAATATAGGCTAGATAAAAACCCACTGGGCAGTAAAAGAGTATGGGTTTCCACGATTCTCTTGTCTTTTCACTTGACAAAATAGTCCATTATCGTCACCTATGTTGATAGTTATTGTATCAATGTCATTCACAAATGAAAGAAAAAGAACGTTTTTGTGCCATGAAATAGCTTTGGCTGTGTTAATATTCAGTCTCACTAGCAATTGCTTAGATCTTGTGACTATTCCAAGTAGTAAGTTAGATACTAGTAAGCCTATTACTGGCTTATAAGCCAGTGGCAAAAGCCATACATTTCATAGATATTATTTGTGGTGGAGGTAAACTTAATAAGAAATATTAGTCAGCTTAACACAATGCTTAATGGTGTCTAGTGAAATATTCACACTTGGTGTAATGTTAACGCGTGACAAAATGTTCTAATGTCGAGATGCTATACCGACACAGATTAATATTATAGCACCATGGTGTAGTGGTTAACGACACAGCCACTAGCGTGGGAGGCCCAGGTTCAAATCCAGTGAGGGTGGCAAACATTTATCACTTTCAATTGCGGGCCGGCTGAACTAGCAAGTCTACACATTTAAAAGTGTATGCGCAAGTAGCCGTTGACCCGACCCCAGCGAGCATCACGGGGACTAGCAGCGTAGTAGGCTAACCTATGCAACACCTTCAGCAGCTAATGCTATACGCCACACTAGTTTTAACAAAATGAAACAGAGCTCCCTGTTTAATTTCTATAAAAAACCTTGCATTGATGATGACCAGCCGGACACAAGGCCTACATCACCGGAGATCTCTCTGCAGTAGATGAACCTGCATGCCAGCCCAAATTGCGCGCTTTCCCAGTCCAAACAGTCAGTGGAAAGAGCAGGAGTTTTTCAGCGAAATGGTATGACCGGTACAGTTGGATAGAGTATAGCATTAAACAGAATGCTGTATTTTGCCAATCTTGTCACCACACTAACATTGATGTCAAGGAGGACAGATTTAGCAAAGCAGGACTGAGAGAGTGGGGACATCTGGGTCAGTTTTGTATAAAACCCGAAGCTAGTAAAGCCATTGCTGCTGCTGTGGCCAGATACAAAGGTTTCATTGACATTAAAAGGTCTGGAAAAGGTGATATCATGCATCAGGTCACAAAAGACAAACAGGAGCAATTCAATGACTTTATTGAAAGAAACTGGGCACATGTGAAATTTGTCACTTGACATTTTGCTTTTCTATGCAAAACAAGGCATTACACTACGCAGTCACAAGGAAGAAACAGAAAGCATGAACAGAGGAAACTTTCTTAAATAGTTTGAACTGATTTGTCCATATGACCCCATGATAAAAAAAACATTTCAATGAGCTTCCAAGTACTGCAAAAATTATGAACCCTTACATTCAAAACAACCTTGAAACTGCAGAATCGCTTCTCCTCCAAAAAATCAAAGCGGAATTGCATGCACAGACTGACACCTACTATGAAATTTTATCTGATGAGTACAAAGACCTCTCGAAGAAGGAACTAGTTGGTGTGTGTGAGGTATGTGTATAATTGTAATCTGAGAGAGAGAGCTGTCAGATTTGTTGCAACAGAAGATATGACATCCTCTGGCATCGCTAACAAAATTTTGGACATACTGGAAATACTGGAGCTGGACCTTGCATTGTGTGTGGGTTACAGTTTTGACAGGGTTTCAGTCATGTCAGGTGGGAAAGCTGGGGGGCAAGTGCTGCTCAAAAAATCTTTCCCCCAAGCAGTGTATGTACATTGCCACTCGCACCGCTTGGATCTCATGCTTTCGACAGCTTCAAAAGCGTGTCCTACTGTGGCCACTTTTTTTGATGTTTTAAATTCACTGCACCATTTCATTACTGGATCCAACAGACACGCACAATTTCTACATATTCAAAAACAGCTTCACCCCGACAGAACCTGTCTTGAGCTTGTGCATTCCACAGATATTAGATGGAGTTCAAAATCTGAGTCTGTCAGTCGAGTTTTTACTTTATATGACATTATATTAGAAACACTGAGTGAGTTTACAGAAGGCTCAGGCCTGACCAGAATCGACGCTGAGTCTGTCGTGCAACAAATACAGACCAAAAGTTTCATCTTTCTCCTTGTGAACAGCTTTTTCTAAGTTGTTCATTGCCAGTGATTTTGCGACAAAACGCCAAAGGCCCCATCTCTTTCAGTGACTGATTGCATCCACATGATTGAGGGCCTCAAAAAACATTTGCTAAATTTAGGAACAACTCAGATGGGGAATTTGAGAGAATCATCGGGCTTACTGATGACATCATGAAGAAAAATTATGTGCAGAACTGGGAAGTTGCGGGCGCTCGTAACAGGAAATTACCTTCCAGGTTTGCCGATTCACATGTGACTTCTACAGTCTGTGCTTATGACTTGGATTTGCATTCATTGTGGATTTTGATTCTTGAAAGACAGTTTATGGAACTTAACAAATGTTTTCAGTGCGATTCCTATGGAATAATGAAGGCTGCCGCCTCCTTGCAGCCTGCGTCAGACTTGTTTGGCCAGATGGAAATACTACGTGCTCCAAGCAAGCATTATGGACTTAATGTGGAAGGGCCTGAACTAACAGTATTTGGGCAACTGATCAAACCAAAGGTGAAAGGGGGGGGGAAGTTGCGGGCACTCGTACCCGTCCCTAATGAAAGTCTTAGACTCAGGTGAAAAAGACGTATTTCTCAACATGAACAGGTTGCTTCGTGTTTTGATCACATCGCCATTTACAAGCTGTTCCCTGGAGCGCCTGTTCTTAACAATCAGCAGGATAAAATCCAGCAGCAGAGCAACCATGTTTACAGGAAGACTAAATAGCCTCTCATTGCAGGCAATGAAATAATTGAATTATTTAAGGATAAGCCCCACCGTCTTGCACAGGTAGGCTGTCCCAGTAACATTTCATGTAAATGTCATTTGGGGTATGCTGTGTAGATTCTTACCTAGTCGTTATCTCTTCTAATCTACTGTAGGCCTATTTTTAATTTGATAAGCCTATGTAAGGAATGATTGCACTGTGACGTTTAACAATAACATTCAAAGAATGGACTACTGTATTGTAGAGAATTTGATGTGGCACACCAAGTTTTTCAGATGCACACCCAGTCTTTTTTCTAGCTACGCTACTGACGGGAAACCAGTGCATTTCACAGTGGTGGCTCACTCTAAGAAAGGAATGTGTTCAGTTTTGGATGGACCTTTTCGATCAACTAAAAGCAGATGGACATTTTATTGATACCTACTTGGATACATCTTTAATTCAGTTCTGCTTTATAAACAGGTATAGCAAAATGTGTTATTAAAATGTATTTACTTGCATTTTATGACAAATGAATCCAGGCCCATCTACTATTCAGTACTGATTTATATACACTGATCAAAAAAAAGGGAACATGTAATCATCACAGGATAACACCAAGTCAGTTAAACTTCAGGAATATCAATCTGTCCAGTTAGGAAGTATAGGCGATTTTGAATCAATGTCATCTGTTTTGGTGCAAATGAAAGTGACAACAGGTGCACTGGAGAGGCAACAGCGAAACAACCCCCCAAAATGAAATGGTTTTGCAGGTGGCGGCACAGACAATTGTGCTTTCCTTATCCATCCTGACTGATTCTTCTCTAGTTTTGCATTTTGCTAGTGTCCTTGTCACTACTAGTAGCATGAGGTGGTACCTGCAGCCCATACAGGTTGCACAGGTAGTCCAGCTCCACCAGGATGGCACATCCATGCGTGCTGTCACAACTGGATGACAGCTGTTTGGCATGGAATCATCATCATCGGATTCGGACATCTCACAATCCGAGATCCCCCAGTGGTCATCCCTCAATTATGTATTCAGTGCCAAATTTGCACAGGGTAAAAAATTTCCTGCAGGCAGTGGACCAAGACGCAGTAGAGATGCCTTAGTTTTTTTGAGCAGTGTATTTAGTTTCATAACATTAAGCACCACAAAGTTATGCTTTTCACAACTTCCTAAATTCAAAAGCCATCAAATATATTTCTCTGAAAACAAAAAAACAGATCACTTTAAATGAAAATAAAGAAAAAGTGAAAAAGAAAAAGTTACCAAATCTGCAGATTATACATTTTTTGCAATGCCAGCATTGCACATCTGTGACCCATGACAACAAGAAGTCAAATACTGCAATCATTGTGGAAATTTCATAAGTAGCAGGGAAATTATTTTTAACTTGTATTTTTGCAATTTATTTACAGGTTTTCAACAGATTACAGATTAAAGGCTTGAATGTTAACTTGAAAGTATGTTAACTTGAAAAAAAGAATGTTAACTTGAAAGTATTTCTTCATTCAAACCATTTAAATTAAATGCTCAGCCACAGGTGTAAAAAGTGTATGCACTCAAAGGGATAGTTCGTCCAAAAATCAAATTTCTGTGACAGTCCCCTTACTCCCAGTTATGGTCCTTCAGACACACAGAGTCATTTTTAAAACAATCGATTATTCAGCTCTGTCTCAGTCAGTAATTAGCATTATTAGCACCATACAAACTCATGAAAGGAAACTGTACGTACCCCTATCACAAAGCTGCATTGCAAGCGGAAAACTACCCTAGGTGTTGTTTACCTCAAAGAACATGATAATGTTGTATTCCTCAAAATAGTTTTAATTTTCGCATTTTCAAATAAACGGGTACTTCCTGTGTTTACCCGTCAGTTTTGTTCACAACTGTATCAATCCACGCGTTTGTTCAGGAAGAGTAAATGGATACACAGTAAATTAATGTTAGTATTTGCTAGCTAGAAACCAAGTTACCTATTTAGTCTTTGATATTCACCACAGTCACCTCGGCAATGGTGAACACGTTAATCACAAACCCATGCCCAGAATATCAGGATGCAATGTGTACTTTGTGTATTATAACACAGCAATCAGAAGTATTACTTACAATTTGTCTTGTCTCTATGGGTTGAACTGGGTAACTTGATGGAATTGCATTCACCTATAGTCCTCTTCTAAGTGAACGTGGGTCACGATCTTCTGTATTAAAATGTTTCTCGCAAAAATTGTATGTCTCATTGGCGAAGTTGCTCCATTGATTATCCTACAATACGACTCAGGAGAGGCAGAGGTATTTTCCCAATTGCAGAGCGGGAAGAATTTAACTGACTCAAATCCACGAGCAGGCAAATGAGCAAGCCGAAGTTGATGAAGTTTATTTATCAAACGCACTGAATAAACAAGCGTCATCCTGCAAAATGAAATTCTTGTGACATGGTACACGACATCTACATAGTAAGAAATAAGAAATATATAAAGCAAATATATAGCAATAATATACCTAAGTGTAAACTATCAGCAATTTTAAAAAGCTAGGCGAAGCAACCTATCTTCACATAGCTTGTTGATGTCAAAGTTCACGCTCACCTCGATGACATCACTGCCGAAGAACAGAAGCTGTGTATGGTGGCTATAGGAAATAGTTTGCTAGTGCCAGTTTGAATTCAGCTAATTCCGCCGGCTGTTTCGTCAGTGTACACTTTCAATAATCGATGCCACCGTGACAGATTACTGAATATACACTGGACAAAATTATAAACGCAACACTTTTGTTTTTGCCCCCATTCATCATGAGCTGAACTCAAAGATCTAAGACTTCCTCTATGCACACAAAAGGCCTATTTCTCTCAAATATTGTTAAATTTTAGACATAAATCTGTCTAAATCTGTGTTAGTGAGCACTTCTCCTTTGCCGAGATAATCCATCCACCTCACAGGTGTGGCACATCAAGATGCTGATCAGACAGCATGAGTATTTCACAGGTGTGCCTTAGGCTGGCCACAATAAAAAGCCACTCGAAAATGTGCAGTTCCATCACACAGCACAATGCCACAGATGTCGCAAGTTTTGAGGGAGCGTGCAATTGGCATGCTGATTGCAGGAATGTCCACCAGAGCTGTTGCCCGTGAATTGAATGTTCATTTCTCTACCATAAGCCATCTCCAAAGGCGTTTCAGAGAATTTGGCAGTACATCCAACCGGCCTCACAACCGCAGACCACGTGTAACCACACCAGCCCAGGACGTCCACACCCGGCATCTTCACCTCCAAGATCGTCTGAAACCAGCCACCCGGACAGCTGCTGAATCAATCGTTTTGCCTAACCAAAGAATTTCTGCACAAACTGTCAGGAACCGTCTCAGGGAAGCTCATCTGCATGCTCGTCGTCCTCATCGGGGTCTCGACCTGACTGCAGTTCATTGACGTAACTGACTTGAGTGGGCAAATGCTCACATTCGATGGCGTCTGGCACTTTGGAGAGGTGTTCTCTTCACGGATGAATCCCGGTTTTCACTGTACAGGGCAGATGGCAGACAGCGTGTATGGCGTTGTGTGGGTGAGCAGTTTGCTGATGTCAACATAGTGGATCGAGTGGCCCATGGTGGCGGTGGGGTTATGGTATGGGCAGGCGTGTGTTATGAACAACAAACACAGGTGCATTTTATTGATGGCATTTTGAATGCACAGAGATACCGTGACGAGATTCTGAGGCCCATTGTTGTGCCATTCATCCACGACCATCACCTCATGTTGCAGCATGATAATGCACGGCCCCATGTTGCAAGGATCTGTACACAATTCCTGGAAGCTGAAAACATCCCAGTTTTTGCATGGCCAGCATACTCACCGGACATGTCACCCATTGAGCATGTTTGGGATGCTCTGGATCGGCGTATACGACAGCGTGTTCCAGGTCCTGCCAATATCCAGCAACTTCGCACAGCCATGGAAGAGGAGTGGACCAACATTCCACAGGCCACAATCAACAACCTGATCAACTCTATGCAAAGGAGATGTGTTGCACTGCGTGAGGCAAATGGTGGTCACACCAGATACTGACTGGTATTCGGACCCCCCCAGGACCCCCCCAATACAGTGAAACCGCACATTTTCAAGTGGCCTTTTATTGTGGACAGCCTAAGGCACACCTGTGCAATACACGTGCTGTCTGATCAGCATCTTGATGTGCCACACCTATGAGGTGGATGGATTATCTCAGCAAAGGAGAAATGCTCACTAACACAGATTTAGACAGATTTGTGAACAATATTTGAGAGAAATAGGCCTTTTGTGTACATAGAGGAAGTCTTAGATCTTTGAGTTAGGTTCATGATAAATGTGGGCAAAAACAAATGTGTTGCATTTATAATTTTGTTCAGTGTAGCTTGAAGTGTTTTGGAGTAGTTTTCCGCTTGCAATGCAGCATTGCAATAGTGGTATGAAACGTTTCCATTCATGAATTTGGATGATGCTAATAACGCTGATTACAGACTGGGACAGAGCTGAATAATGGATTGTTTGAAAAAATGACTCTATGGGCCTTCTGGAACATCTTTTTGGTAAGTGAAATTTCAGAAAAATATGAATTTTGGATGAACTATCCCTTTAAGTAAAAAAAGGGCTAATAATGGGGAAATTTTAAAAATGGCCATTCTGAATGAGTGAAATATGACCTTTATTCTAATCTGTGTGTGGTTGTGTGTGTGAGCAATGAGCAACTGTCTTAAAGTAGTTATCATTTTAATATTCTGTGCAATGAAATTAACTATTTTGTCATGTGTTAAATTAAATTTGTAAGCAAAAGTTCACCTCTGAAAACCACTAAGTTGAAGTTGCTGGTGATTATATTTTCCAAAGACAAATCATAAGCCATGCAAAATCATAGAAATAGGCACTGTGTGTCAGACTCCCTGAATTCACAGAAAATATTGCTAAATATTCTTCTCTTGGCCAGCCATGCTAATGGGCTTTACATTTACATTTCTAGATTTGTCCTAGAGCCGCTTAATTTACTAAGAATGTTTGTCTATTGGTCAATTACATATGCAAGTTCTATAATCAACTCTTCATGAAGTTATAGAAGAATCTCCTAAAAACTGTGTGTATAGGCTTTGGTTAAAAATTGAGTGTTTGAGTTAAATTACTATACATTTCAATGCTTTGGGCAATACAAAACCAATTTGACCTTGTTGTAAATTCCCTCCCTTTACAAATCTACAGACATTTTTAAATGAGATTCAGATTAGATTCAACGTTGTCACTGAACAAGTACAAATACAGTACAACGAAATTGAGTTAGCATCTAACCAGAAGTGCAAACAGAACAATGCAAAAAATGTACAAGTGAAACAATTAAAAACAATGTATGTTATTAGATGGGATGTATAAATGTGCAATGAAAGCAAATTAACAGTGCAAGGTGGCATGTGCTACTGAAATGCAGGGATACCACCAATGAGGATACCGAGGTAGACATGTACATGTAACAACTGAATAATGTCCTTATGCAAAGCAATGTCAGAGTCCAGTAGCAACAGTGAAGACCGCAAGTTGAGGTGTGCAACAAGGTCCCTGAGAGGCAGTACTAAGCAGTGGGCGGGTGGATATGGCCCATCTTCAGCAGGGTTACAGTAGCTTGAACAAAACTTACTGAGTCTGCAAGTGCAGGAACATAGAGACCTGTACCGCCTGCCTGATGGTAGGAGGGCAAACAGTTTGTGGCATGGATGTGAAGGGTCCCTGATGATGCCGCTCGCTCTACGCAGACACCGCTTGCGCTGGAGGTCTACGATGGTTTTCACCACCCGTTACAGGGCCTTCTGGTCGGTTACAGAGCATGTGCCAAACTACACTGTGGCGCAGTTAGAATGCTCTCGACTGTATAATGTTTTCTTCCTAAACAATATCCATTGCCCCCACATTATTTTTGAGAATGTTATTCATTTCTGACCAAAAGTCAGGATAGCTGTCAATGTATTCATAACTCAAGGACACAGCCACATGTGAGGAACAGGTCGTCTCTGAAATCCAGTAATGTGTGTAAAGTTGATGGTGATGATCTTTCCAAAATACAAATCAGAACCGGTGCAAAATCGTAGAAATCGGGCGAGATACTGTGCATCAGACGCACTTAGGTATGAACTCATATCGCTGAATGTCCTTCTCTTGCCCAGTCATGGTAGATGGAAAAACAAGAGACTTGCATGTGGGCAAAGGTTTTCAAATGCTGTAGAAATGTCCTCTAGCTGTGTTCTTAAATTACTGAGAATGTTGGCCCACTGTTCAATTACATATGTGGGCTCTTGAATTTGCTTTTTATGAACAAGTTCTTGAAGAACCACTTAAAATTTTTGGTGGGTATGCATTTTCCTGCAGCAAGAGTGTGAAGAATTTCAAGTAATTCTTCCTTGTCAACATTTCCAAAATCTGCTTGACAGTCTTCCAAGCAAATGCGCTCAGCCTCTGTAGCGTATTATAGTTGAAATGATATCACTCTTGACACTTCCAAATGCTGCTTGCTCTAAGATCACTGGTGCAAGTTTTGCAGGAAGATGTTTCTTTTTCCCGCCCACACTGTATAATTCGGCTGACACATTCCCACTGTTGTTTTCCAAAGTCATGGCGGAGGAATGGCACCTTAAAAGCATGGCCCACTATGCACTGGTCATAAAAGTCATTCCAGAACTCAGAAAGATTCCCCCTTCATCCACTGCTTTCTCATATTTCCCATCAGTGAGAACAGGTTGAATTTGTATTTCAGCCTTAAGAAGGGTTTTATCACAAAAATGTGATATTAATTATGAAAGTACTCATTCTCTGTGCATGACTATGTTTGTTTTTCCTGTGTCATTGTGAGGAATGTGGTCTGGAAACAGAGGTAACATGTCATCCAGGTTGTTTTCTCCCATCTCTGTAAAGTTGTCAGGTTGCACTATTACAATGTTGCTGTCGTGTAAATTATCCTCACCAGTGTGGTCACCAGCAAATAAATCATCACTCAGGTCTACTGTGGAATAAATAAACATGTGTCAGTGTTGAAAAAAAATCTCTGTTGCTTCTTACAAAAGTCACTTCTGAATTGTCTGTGGGTTTCACAATTTGCTCAGTTTTCCCCTCATTCTTTTGAAACATCCATTTTGCGCGTCCCTCCTCTTACCCTCACTTGTGCAAACACTTCCATGTCATCATCAAACATCAGCCAACCCATCTCAATTTTTCAAACTGTCTTCACAGCGTTCTTTGGTTGCACATTTTCCTGACTTGTACTGTTTTCTTCATTTACAGTTTTCTGCCTTGTAGATAATTTCCGTCTGTCAAAATGATTAGGCTAGATTTTCTGTTTTTTTCTCCCTTTTTTCCTTTCTCCTACAGTACCGGATCACTGAAAGCCTATCTCCATAGGATGGCAAGTATTTTTTCAATTGCTGGTCTGTCATAAATAGCAGGACACTAACATCAGTCTAAAAATAATTTTAGTATTAATTCTAATCATCGACCTGTGCAATACAATTTCATCATTTATGTTACACTGTCTGTCCTAACCGAATGATACTACAAATTGTTGTAGTAGCCTGAAGATAAACATATTGAATAGATTATATAATCACACAATATGTATTGCACTGTAACTACAACAAGGAAATCTAAATGTACTCTATCAATACCGCCTTTATAAACTATATCTTTGATGAATGTTCTAAACAATTTTTATACTGCCTAAAGCTGCTCCATCCTTTCGATGACTGCCTTTGCAACATTTCTCTGCCTCAGGAAACTTCTTAGGTCATCCATGCTGTGTAGCATTAATGTTTATGGATAAGACAAAAGTATCACTAGTACATACAGTATATGTTTACATTATTTGCAGGTGTAATGATTACTAATCATCATAAACGTTGTTGCATAATGCTGAATCTATACATCTAATGGAGTATATTTACAAAGATATTGCTACTAACAATAGTGTGTACATTGAACGAATAACAACTCATCATCAAATTAATGTCTGTATTATGCTTCATCAAGGAAATGTTGTTGTATATGAATATAGTATATTTTACATATAATTATACACGTTTAACCATACACTTATATACATTTGAGCTGATGATTAATTGTCAGAGAAACGTCCTTTTGAACTAGAACAAACTAATAAGAAAACCGAGCGTGGCAGTAGCTTGGTACGAAATGGGGCACTAAAAACAATCTTTGGATCGAAATTCCCCAGATACCGTGGAGTACGCCCAGAGAGACAGACAGACATGTTGTTTATACCTTATTGACATAAGTATTCATATTGACTTAAAGAGGTTTACATGATACAACATTTGGAGCTAGCTTGCCATTAGCTTACTAAGCAAAGACGCAAGTGACAAACGCGTTACAGAATGCAGGTATATAAAATATCGTGTTTTCCATAGGAACTCATGAATCTACCATTGTAGATTATTTTAACTATTGTAAAAACATTCAAATGCCTGACATTTCTATACTTGAATCTTGAAAACAGCATTGTTAATCTGAATTCTAGCCGCAGCTACAGCTGGGTTGTTGTTGCCTGCTTTAACGCATGCTTCTGCTTTTTGAAGTCACAAATTTCAGTCTTGCCTCCTCAGTAAGGAAAGTAGCTATTGGCTGTCCTAAAAGTCGCTAAATGACGTCATCACCTAATTTGCATAACTGGCCATGTGCATGTAATGTGATGGACGCTGTAGGAGAGAGGACTAATGTCGTGGGAGAGAGAAAAAGTGAGTAAAAAACACCCTAAATATGTTTAGAACTACAAATTAACTTTCTTCTGTCGATTCCTTTTTTTTTATGTCACAATTCCAACCCTCCTCCTTTATCCGGGCTTTGGACCGGCAAAAGTGACCCAAAAGAGACACTGGCGGAGTTACTTAGTTTTTTAGTTTTTAGTTTTTTAGTATAGTTTTCTTAAGTTTGGTTTTTAACCTTATGGCCCACTTTGGAGCCTACAACAAGTCACAGTAAAACATGAACATTTTTAACCATAACATTTTTAACATTTTTTTTGCATACTACAAATCTACATTAACAATCTTTGTAATCTACATTAACAATCTAAATGGACCAAAAAGAGACAATAGGAAAAACTGTCAGTGGTATTGATGTGAGAAAATTATGGTAACTAGTCTAGCCCTAATTCAAGTTCATAGTTTTTTTTTTTTTCCAGACCCCCCTCCACACACACACACAGGCTGTGCTGGCTCACAGAAAGAGTGGGTCATCGTCATTTTGGTCAGGGCTCTCTATGGCAGGTTCAGGAACTGAGGGAGCTGACTAAAATGCGTAAGCAGCTGATGTGCCAAAAAGCTGCAAAACACTGAGGCAGCTGGTGCTCATAGGAAGCCTCACCAGACAGCTTCAGTCCATATCGGATGTACAGGATGAAGTTAAGGGTCTGCAAGGACATCTGATTTCTAAGTTTGCTTTTTACCACACTCATCTGGCTGAATACTCTCTTGATTTCAGCCAGATGAGTGTGGCAAGGACAACACAAACACAGCAGCCATGGCAAGTTCTTGAAATGAGTTGAAATCGGCTGCATCCCTGAACTTCCAAATCTCACTCCAGAAGCCCAGTGTGTTTTTTGTCTCATTCCATTTACTAAGATGGATGGCATGCCATTGCTGGACAATCTTGTCAGACTCTGCAGGGGAGTAGCCAAGGAGCTTGACTATTTTTTCTATTTCTCCAGGGCTCTTATTGTGCTTTAGAGTTTCCTCCACATTGAGAACTGACATGTACTGCAATGCTTTGATGTTGTCTGGCAGTCTCACCCTCAACTCATTACTGAGGGAGATGGTGAAGGCAACACACCGCTTTCGGACATTGTTTTCATCCTCAGGCGCAAGGTGGAGCTCAGCTGCCTTTGACTAAAAAAGGTAACCAAGGTATGGTTTGGGACTGATGTATCCATCTATTGGCCCTTTGAGTACATCAACATTTGCCGGTGGATTCAGCACCCTGCTTCTCACAGACTTGATCAGGCTAACCAAGCTGTCAAGTAGCTTAAGAGGATCTACCTGCTCTCCCTCAAAAGCCTTGATGTCCAACTGTACCTCACACAGGACTGACTTCAGAAAAGCCAAATACAATATATTTTGAGGATCACTGTACATGGAGTATAAAACCACAGCCATGTAGCTGCAAAATGCAGCCTAAGCTCTTTCCACTGGTCCAAGATGCGTGAAACCGCGGTTTCAATGGAGAGCCAACGTGGCACACACCTTGGTTATCTGTAAAGGTTTCTCCCCACAGTTGATGGTCTCATATATGGCCTTATAGGCCTCCCTGTGCTTTGCAGACACTGAAAACCAGTAATAAGTCTCTTGTACCAAGTACTCCACACTACGGGGGATGGTGTCATTGGAAGCATGACTTACAGCAAGCTGCAGAGAGTGGCACACACAGCGAATAAGAACCAGATCTTTGAGGCCATACTCCTCCTTCAGCACTTCAGTTAACAACACCATTGTTAATCCCTGTAATAACAGAGGCATTGTCTGTCCCTATCCCCAGCAGTTTCTCTTTTTTAAGACAACACTTCTCGAGGAAATCCACAACAGCACAGGCTATAGATTTGGCCTCCAACTAAACAAGCCCCAGAAATGTTGATACAATCGTCTGCTTGGTGTCACTAAAGTACCTTATCACAACCCCCAGGTACTAAGAAACACTTCCATGGACTCATCGAGGAGGAGGCTGAAACCCACATCTGCAACCAACTTTTTCAGAAAGTATGGTGCTAGAACACCATTAATCATTTCTGTGTCCTTTGTCCTGTGCACTTTGAAGTGGGTAGCAGCAGTGGAGTCTGAGAAAGCAGCTCTACATGCTTCTCCAATGTGATCACATGCCAACATGGAACAATGTTCAGCAATAGCTAATGCCATGGTGGCCTCAGCCTTTTTTGCAGAGTCAATTTTTTTAACCATAAAAGGCAGCTTGTTTTGGATGGAACTGTTATAAGGCTTTGCCTTTTGAGTATGTTTTTGAGTTATGTGTTTTTTTACATCACTAATTTTGGCGTAGAAATCAGCCTTACAATACAGGCAGTATGCCCGTGTATCATCTCCAATAAACAGCTTCAACCAGCCTTTGAATTCAGGTTTTGATTCCCGCTCCTTTCTGTATTTTTGAGTGTACAGTTTAGACTGAGACATGACAAGCTAGCCAGCTAGATGTTTAGCTTATGTCACAGAGAGGCACACACACAGTGGACGAGGTAAGTGACTGAGGCTGTGTGAGTCAAATGCAGTGATTTATTTTTGTGCAGTGATTTAATTTAGACAAAGAACATTTTATATTTACATCCCACCCTGAATGTAAGCCAGGATGGGATCAGCTAGCGGCGGCTTCCTGCATGCGCGATTCATTTGCAGTGTCTGGACGCGGAGGGGTCAGCTGGGAGGGACTGCTGCGCGAGGACTAGGCCGCCCGTGAGTGCTTTGGGACGGGTGAGGGGTCCACGGCAGCACCTGCTGCTCGTTGAGAAGAGTAAGAATGATACGTGCTTTCACGTCAGAGTCTCCAAAAGTCTCCACTAACACCAGAAAAAGTCACTAGATTTTTTATCGCTAGTCGATTTTTTGAAAAATAGTCGCTAAAGGGGTTTGAATACCCGCCAAATATAGCAACAAAGTCGCTAAGTTGGCAACACTGGTCACAATTATGAGAAAGATTGTCAGAATTTTGAGATAGTATTTTAACTTGCAAAAAATGTATTATTTGTATTCATTTTTATTGAACAGGAAGAAAAGGGCTTCCATATAGCCTATAATGTAGCACATCACTAAAAGTACATAAAATTATTAACAACTAAAACTGTACATCAATCATATAGGGTTGTCATATCCATGGTTTTGACGTGAATTGGGCAACCTTTCAAACAATGTAGCGGGTGAAAAGTAATTGGTCACAGGTGGCGGGTTTTTGGGCTACTTCTGAACTTCACCCATGCTCGCACCATTTCTGTCTTTATATGCTATATCGTGTGTTCCTATGCTGTTATTACAGTCCGACGTCAGCTACGGTAGGAACCGCAGCTTCACGTGTATATACTGCAAACAAATGTTGGGCTAGTTTTCAGGCATTTTGGGCTGGTTTTGAGCAGTCGTTGTCCCGGAAATATTGGCTTAATCTGGCAGCACTGCTATCATCACATGCAAACACGGATGATAATAATAATGTGTTAGCAATTTCTACTTAAAACATATGATTTCTTGTCAAACATATCAATTATTGCGGATAGCGTTTCCAAGTAGCCTACTACATGCCTCAAGAAATATCTTTTGTCTGCCGGTGAACGTTAGGACCTTGTGTTACACCGGATCGGCAGTAACACTTTCAACCACTAGAAGGCTACATAAACACTGATAGACTGCTTAATTTTCGTGAAGCTCACAGTCAGACAATGAGGAACACATATTTAACTCTGTTACACAGGTTCTTCACTGTTCCGTAGGTTGGAACTCGAGCCTGTTCACATGAAACAGCCTTGCTCAATAGCTGGTACTGGTGAGGAACCGAGAAGGCCGGTTGATTTAGCCTAACTCATTAATTGGTTTTATGCCATGGTCTCACAATGTGAGAATTTCCTGCTCCATGTTTCTCTGCGCTGCAGACATTTTTTTAAGTTGAAGGTGGCTAGTGGTCATTTAAGAATTACTAAAAAGCTACAGCAAAAAAGATCTCTTTGTTCAGTGCCTACTAGCTTCTGCAACCTGTCTAATTCTAAAAAAGTACTTGACTGGGGAAGAAGGCAATTTACTGGATGCCTCTGGTAGTGACAGAAAATGTGCTTATTTCTGCACAGTTGCTACACAAAAACGTCCTCTATTCATTTCAACACAGTAAATTTAGTCTCACAATGTTAAATGTAAACTCACCAGGAACATTAGTAAACACATTTTTCAAATATAGCTTATAATTACATTGATTAGACAGTGTATCCTACATTTGTTGTGAATCTACTCTGATTTGCGAGTACTGTAGCCTATTTTTTTGTCCATTCTTCCTGTGTGCTTCAAAGGTGTGCAAAGTTGTGCCTATGTTACTCTATTCACTTTTGTGGAGTAGCTCATTCACTTTAGTGAAGTAGCATGGCAAAATGTCATTTGCTGTTAACAAATTGTCTCATTTTTAATTTAAAACTGACCAGGACATGATTTATCAACACTTCATGCATAATTGTATAATGAACATTTCTTTGGTTTGAAGAACCACTAGATGACCAGAACTGTCAAAGAATCTCAAGCTATGCAGTCTTCGGCAAGATGGCATACTGAGCAGCTGCACAAGTAAAGTGCTTTTGTACAAAGTCACTCAAAGTAGGTTTTTTTTATCCCCTCAGAAGTTTTAGATTTATACCTACGAATATTCCTAACAATAAGAATTAGAGATATATTATGTCTCAGTCAAAGATTATTGAGAGTCCTCTTCACTGGTCATCAACAATGGAAGTTGAACACAGCTATGTAAAGTTGAGTCAAATGGACACCGATAGAATGGTCGAGGATAACATAAATCTGGAAGACGTGTGATTCCATGCCCTCTACTCAATCTAAAGGAGCTCATCCTCAAAAGGTAATCAATAAATGTCACTGCTTTATTTATTTTTTTATGTTTAATATCTTGTAATTTTTAAACTATTTAATTACTCAGTTGAGTCTGAAAGACACAACTGAAGATCTGAATTTCATGCCATGACTTTTGCCAAAAACCTGTTTATTCACTGTGATAACCTTCTGCTACAGCTACACTAAATCAGTCAACCTGAAATCCTGAGGCCAGTTTCACAGACACGGATTAAGCCTAGCCTAGGACTGAGAAATCAAATTCAATAGAAAACTCCATTGAGCTTGTTTTTTTTAGTCCTAGACTAGGCTTAATCTGTGGTGTCCAAGTGTTGGATGATTTACTGTCTACACTTGGTTACACATACATTGAACAGTTCCATTTTACATCTAGCTGTTCATATACATAATTTATTATAAATTACTGGTTTCCAGGCATTTTCTGTATTGGGAAAAGGGAGTTCAGGGGGGAAATCCCTGTAAATCTTAGTATCCTGGTTACTGCCGATAAAGGGGCACTTTCGTCAGCCCATCAAAAGTTCTAAGTTCCTTCAAAAACACACTTTTAAAAAGGTGATTTCACCTTGCCTCAGACAGATCACCACCAATCCCAAACAAAATGAGGTTCAGGTGTGTAGTAGGTTTGGTGAGTGTGATGCACTGCTTTCTGTTTTAATAGACTAGAAGTAGTTGTGACTTATTTTGGCTTCAAAACCATGATTGATTTGCGAGGTGGGACTTTTTAACTGAAAAGAGATATCAGATGGATGATCATGAGCCAGGAGTGCAACTTCAAAATCTACTCAAGTTTGTCTGCTTTACTGGCATTGACACGACTCCTGATGTTGATAGACAACCGTAACAGACTAAAAATCCAAATGCCACATCTATGCCTTTTGTTTAGCTCTTTTGTGCATTAATGTTACAACGACACACCTGGCTTAGAACCAGCAGGGCAACCAATTGTCCATTTACTTTTAGTCCCCTAAAATGTAAGGGTGTTTAAAAAGGCTGCAATTCCCACACGGCTCACATTGTATTGATGTAAATATCCTCAAATTGAAGCCAACAGGCTGCACTAACACACATACACACTCACAAGAACTCAATGTTTGTTTGGTTGAATAAAACAATTTGCCACTTACCAGCCATCTTACCTGCTGATTAATAACAGTCTAGAATGCAGCCAACATAAGGCTAATAACTTCGGAATCATTATTTTATTTTAAATTTAAAGTGTTGTAGTACAGAACAAAATCTTGTGTCAATGTGCAAATAAAATATGAGAATTGGTTATCGGCTTTCCTGGTAAAATTGAGGGGAAACGTATAAAAGGTGCACATTGTGTCTGTGCTGGTCATCTGAAACTGTTCTCTCAAGTGATGGTTAACCTCATTAATGTTTTTTGTAATTGCCTGAATGTCTAGAACACTACTGGTTACAGTTCAAGTAAATTCGGGTGATTGAACCAGTGTAAATGCTTCTCTCATCTTAGTTCTAATTCTCTGCACACTGCCTGGTTAAAGGACATCTCCCCTGTGGGTCTAAGAAGAAACTATAAACTGATCCAACATAATAACAGAGAAACATTCACACCACTCTCTGTGATGATTTGGGGATAGGGAGTAAAAAGTGCAAATATGTGTGTATATATCTATATGTATTTTTGTGTGTGTATGTATGTGTATATGCGTGCATGTGTGTGTGTATGTATATACAGCTCTGGAAATTAAGAGACCACTCCTAATTTTTCTTGAATCAGCGTCTCTGCATGTATGGCAGCCATTCCATTCCAGTGTCTCTTAAATTCCAACACAGACACACCTCATTTTACATAATGAGGTACTGATTAGGTGATTACCTGAACCAAATCTAATTTAAGGAGGAAAAGTATAAAAACCACTGCTGTGGTCATCACTATCCTCTTGCAATAGGACCAGCTGGATGGAAAAAACAGTGCAAGTAGTACCTCAAAGGTAATTTGAATAAAAAAATAACTATTCAGCATGACAAAAGAGTTGAATAGAGCTTTGAGTGAGGAAAAGAAGGGTTCAATTCTGGCTTTACTGGCAGAGGGATACAGTGAGCGTCAGGTTGCTTTCATCCTGAAAATTTCAAAGATGGCGGTTCATAAGAACAAGGTCAAGCAACAGACATTGGGGACAACAAAGCTATAGACTTGCAGAGGGCGAAAACAACTGTCCACTGACCATCACCTCATTCGAATGTCACTCAACAACCGTAGGATGATATCAAGTGACCTACAAAAAGAATGGCAAACAGCAGTTGCGGTTAAGTGCACGGTGAGGATGGTTTGAAACAGGCTCCTAGGGGCAGGACTGAAGTCATGCAAAGGTAGAAAAAAGCCATTCATCAATGAGAAGCAAAGAAGAGCCAGGCGGAAATTTGCAAAAGACCATAAGGATTGGACCGTAGAGGAATGGAGTAAGGTCATCTTCTCTGACGAGTCAAATTTTCAGTTTTGCCCAACAACTGGTCGTCCAATGGTTAGATGGAGACCTGGAGAGGCCTACAAGCCACAGTGTCTCGCACCCACTGTGAAATTTGGTGGAGGATCAGTGACGATTGGGGGATGCTTCAGCAAGGCTGGAATCGGGCAGATTTGTCTTTGTGAAGGACGTATGAATCAAGCCAAGTACAAGGTTATCAGCGTAGGAATTTCACTATGGCCACGACGGTCATGGCCATGGCTCTGGCCGTGCTGCCCCGAAAATTATTGTACGCCCTACGGCCACCATGGCCTTTGTGCCACTGCTAACCAGAGGCGTTGCTAGGATCACAATACATTCGGGGCTCAGCCATGTCCGCCCCCCGGGACAAAAAGTACAGGGTTCTGAATATAAATGCTAGAAGAAAATTTTGAGGCGCATGCTAGGGCCCTATACGCAAACATTATCATAATGCACGATCGGAATTATAGATGAATAGATCAGGGGCTATTTTTTATTTTTTTATTTTGTGGTCAATTTGAGATCCGGGGCTATAGCGCTGGACGCCCAGGCCTAACGATGCCACTGCTGCTGTCAAAATCTCACAGTCAGCAGTTTGTTCTCAAGTTTGTTTGTAGTTCGCAACTGAAAACAACCACAAGAACGAACTATATGCAGGTAAGCAAGCTAGCTAGTTATTGATAGATATCGGACTTATTTAGTGCTTGCATGAATCAAACCTCTCTGTTTTGGAAGGTGCGTTCACGAGCAACTGGGAGGTGGGAAAGTTCCAATTTTGAGGGAGGAGTAGATGCAATTTCAAGGATTAAAACATGATAATTAAACTTTTTATGTGGAAAAACATATCAGTTAAAAGTTACTATTCAAAATATGATATTAAAAAGTGAATAATGTATATGTTTTACGTCATGCATGTTTTTTTCTTATCAACAATTCAAGTTGTTTATTTGTAAGCTCCAAATCCTCTTATTTCACTCAATGGCCTTTGTACCCTAAACATTTTTGTTATACCGAAGGCCAAATGACCTTGCCCCTAAAATAACGAAATTCCAAGCCTCAAGGTTATCCTGGAGGAACACCTGCTTCCTTCTGCTCTGACAATGTTCCCCAGCTCCATGCCACACAGTCAGGTCAATCAAGGTGTGGATGGAGGACCACCAGATCAAGACCCTGTCATGGCCATCCCAATCTCCAGACCTGAAACCCATTGAAAACCTCTGGAATTTGATCAACAGGAAGATGGATGGTCACAAGGCATCAAACAAAGCCGAACTACTTGAATTTTTGTGCCAGGAGTGGCATAAAGTCACCCAACAGCAATGTGACAATGGTGGAGAGCATGCCAAGACAAATGAAAGCTGTGATTAAAAATCAGGGTTATTCCACCAAATATTTTTTTCTGAACTCTTCCTAAATTAAAACATTAGTATTTTGTTGTTGAAAAATGAATATGAATTTGTTTTCTTCGCATTATTTGACGTCTGAAAACAATGCATCTTTTTGGTTATTTTGACCAGTTGTTGTTTTCTACAAATAAATACTCTAAATGACAATATTTTTATTTGGAATTTGGGTGTAATGTTGTCATGAGTTTATAGAATAAAACAGAAATTTTCATTTTACTCAAACACATAACCAGAGAAACTGATAATTTTGCAGTGGTGTCTTAATCTTTTCCAGAGCTGTATATACAGCCTTTTTCTTTCATTTCCAAAAAAGTTGAAAAGGAAAGTTTTGAGTGAGGAACAGAAGCGTTCAGTTTGCAGTGGTCTCTTTTAACCCTTCTGTTCCTCACTCAAAACCTTCCTTTTTGACTTTTTTGGAAAGGAAAGAAAAAGGTGCTGTGGTCTCAATTTTTTCCAGAGCTGTATATGTGTGTGTATATTTATATACTGATGAGCCAAATCACTGACCACTCACAGGTGAAGCAAACAGCATTGATCAACTCCTAACAAGGGCACATGTCAAGGTCTGGGTATATTAGATGGTAAGCAAACAATCAGTTCTTGTAGTCAACGTGTTGGATGCAGGAGAAATGGGCATGAGTAAAGACCTGAGTGACTTCAACAAGGGCCGAAATTTAACACCGACAGTGGTCCAAGGAGGGACAAACCACAAACAGGCGAAAGGGTGTTGGGCGCCCAAGGCTCATCGATGTGCGTGGGTCCACATCAACAGATCTACTGTGGCACAAGTCACAGAAAATGTTAATTATGGTTACGGGAGGAATGTGTCACAACACACAGTGCATCACACCCTGCTGTGTATAGGGCTGTGTAGTGGCAGACTGGTCCGTGTCCATGATGACCCCTGTCCATAGTCAATGGTCCACAGTCAAACACCTACAATGGGCATGCAAGAATTGGAACAGGAAGAAGGTCGCCTGGTCCGATGAGTCCCGTTTTCTTTTCCATCTCGTTGACGGCCGTGTACGTGAGCACTGTTTACCTGGGGAAGTGATGGCACCAGGATACACTGTGGAAAGACAACAAACCGGTGGAGGCAGTGTGATGCTCTAGGCATTGTTCTACTGGGAAACCCTGGCTCCGGGCATTGATGTGGACGTCAATTTGACACGTGCCACCTACCTAAACATTGTTGCAGATTATGTAAACCCTTTCATGGCAGTGGTATTCCCTGATGGCCATACCACTGCCATGAAGTGGTATTCCCTGATGGCCAT
The DNA here is from genome assembly GCA_016801175.1 of Esox masquinongy. Taxonomy (NCBI): domain Eukaryota; kingdom Metazoa; phylum Chordata; class Actinopteri; order Esociformes; family Esocidae; genus Esox; species Esox masquinongy. Next base: position 33,762 of record JACXGI010007134.1, read on the forward strand.
ACCACTTCAGTAGGATAGTGAGCCCTGCCACACTGTACACATTGTTCAGGAATGGTTTGAGGAACATGATGAAGAGTTCTAAGTGTTTCCTTGGCCTCCAAATTCTCCAGATCTCAATCAGATTGAGCATATGTGGGATGTGCTGGACCAACAAGTCTGATCCATGGTAGCTCCACCTCGTAACTTACAGGACTTGAAGGATCTGCTGCTTATGTTTTGGTGCCAAATGGTGGTATTCCTAGGGATTCCGGGAGGAAACTTGGTGTTTGCTTGTAGCTTGTGCAACATGCTCAATTGTACAGACGGTACCTCCGCCTACAGTCCCTTATACAGAGCTTGGAATATGACCTAGGGTTGGTTAGCCAAAGAGAGGTAAGATCCCACCTTTGAAACAAGGACAACCTACCACAGTCACAGCTGTGCAACTGGCCACATAATATATACGTTCTGAGGTACACAGGCACAAGCGGTCAAAACACAACCAGTCAAACATTTTAGAACACCTCCATTTTCCCAGTTTTTATTGAAATTCCAACCATTTAATGTACTCTTCAAATTAGAGAGTCTTAATGTACTCTTCAAATTAAAGCATAAAACAAATAAACAATACAAGACAAAAATAAATCATGAAATTGTTTTGTTTAACAAAATTTAATCTAAATGTTTGACTCACTAAAGCAGCCATATTTTGCAGACATAACAACCAAACACATTTGTGGTATTCTTTCTACAATGGAAATCAAATGCTGTTTGGAAGGTTCTTCCCAACACTGTTGCAAAAGGTCCCACAAATGTGATGGCGCCAAACTTAAGCCTATTCATTCAACCAGACTGATATCTGTGTAGCATTTAAATGCAAGCTCATGGGATCCGGCGGCTGTGCAAGGCTATAGATTTTAACGGAAATAGAAGAAATAGGGGAAGAAGGATGAACTAAAAATGTAAATGTCAAAACGTTCTACGTTTTACAAATCAAATCATGTAGCTGATTGAAGGTTAAGATTTATACATAAATCATGGTTTTCCCAGCTCCCTACTCTGGGTAAACTGCCCATGAGCCATCAGTATGGTCATAAATCCAGAAACAGATGTTGCTTAATTGATTTTGTATTTTAATCAAGATTGAAATTTTTGTGTCAGGTTTTCATTTTCTGTTGAGAACAAACATACACCACCATACAACACATTTATATATTTTTTCTGTCAGTAATGATGAGCTTGTGAATGAGGCCAGTAATATATACAGGCAAACTACTTAATATCCTACTGCAGGAGCTGCCTATGTCCAGATGTGTTTCTCTTGTTAGAACCATTAGCAGTCCTTCAGGGGGAGCATTAGCCAGGTTTCACTGGCTCCCCTTGTCCAAATATTCCAGGTTGGGTGCATCCAGCCTCTGTTCCTGATCCCTGTTCTTAGTAAACTCCTTCAATAGGTCCATGATCTCACCTGCGTAAACATTAGGTACGGGCTGTGCCTCTGTTGAGATTAGGGAAAGACGGAAAACATTCAGTGAAATCCAATTTACTTTATACACAATGGGCATATTGGTTCACCACAGTGCTTAGAAAGTCATCAGATCTACTTGAAAAACATAATAGCCAATTTTAAAGAATTGCATATTGCAATCTGGGAATAATTTTCTGTTTGATTTCTGAAATGTTATGTTAAAAAAATATATTGCTAACCATCTACTGCAGAGACAAAAGAGCACAAAAAATGGCACACGGCAGGAAACACCCACCCCCCACCAAATGCGAGTGGAATATTGGGATAGGCAGGTAGAATGTTCATTTCACCAGCCACACTAGCAGGTGGTAACAAAGAGCTCATTACAATGCACAAGTTTCACTCTACATAAAATTCTCTAAAATATGTGTATATGCAAGTTGTGATATGGATCACAAGAAAAATCTACAATCAATGTTCTCAAAGTAGTTCTGACGTTTAGTAAGAATGCACAACAATGGCAGCGGTATTGTCCGCATTGACTGTACAGTAGCCATTAGGAGTGGAGCTTTGAAAGAAGAATTCCTAATTTTCACCTAAAGATCTCAGAAAGTGAGTGGGGTATTTACAAACATTATCATGCTTGGTGGTTTCCATTGACACTGAGTTTAAACTCTGTAAGCGACGGATACGCAACAAAAAATATTGCTTTAACTCAGTTACATTTATAGATGTTTGAGCAGGTCCTGCCACATCTCCAATTTGGCCTGGACTTTGACTAGGCTATTCCAACATTAACATTTTCTTCAGCCATTCTGAGGTAGATTTGCTTATGTGTTTCATATAGTGTCAATCATGTACACTGGCCTTAAGTGAAGCAAGAGAGGCCTTCAGATCCCTGGATGTTGTTCTAGTGTTCTTTGAGACTTCCTAGATGATTTTACACCTTGCACTTAAAGACATTTTGGCAGGACTCATGGGCAGATTCACTTCTGTCCCCAACTTTCTATATTTAGACAATATGGCTCAATGTGAGTTTACATATTTGGTTGTGCCTGATGTAACCCTTTCTAGACTGATCTAGAGTAGTTTTCAACAGTTCAGGGACGTTTCCACTGATATTAACACATACTTTATCAGATGAAGGGTGTTCATAACTAACCAGTGTCCTTATTGATAATTTTTCACTAGTTCTGAACTCGTTTCACCTAGTCATTAATTAAGAACTTTCCTAAACTGGTCAACTCAGCTGATTACTGAGTACCAATGTTTCAATAATGGAAGCTAGAATTACACTAATTCCAAGACCTCAGTCTGTAGCTTTAACTGCTTTACAAACTCAAGAAAGATGGGTCAGCCTTTATCCATTCACTGAAGTATTTAGGCTACTTTACAAAATTCACTCTAGCTGTCTAACTGTGCTAAACACATGCTGCCAAAGAAATATGTATGTAATGATGAACTCAGTGAGGAATCGTCAGGGCCCTCAACACCCTCAGAGTGGGTATAAGGATAGATACAAATTTGTATATATTTTTATAATTTGCAGTTTTTTTTCATTGATTTAATCTTTTTTTGTCTTAATTGTAGTAATACTCCTATTGAATTTCTTCAGTTTGTGTTGGAAAAAGAAGGGTTCATTTCCAAGAGAAACAAATATCCACTCAGAATTTTTCTTTGGTAATATCTTGGTAAAAATTATCTAGCGTTGTTCAACGCTCATTGGGAAGGCACTCAGGTTTTGAATAGAATGCACCAGCCAACATTGACATTGACTTCAATTAGAGCAACATTTTGGAATGACAGTATAATCAACCAAGCACAAATTGTCTTGTAATAGGAGGGACAACTGTATGACGCCTCAAGGCCCTCTAGAAGGCGTAAGTATGCGTCACTAATTCAGAGCCAATAGCGAGCATTATCTTGTTTTCTTTCACTTGAGCTTAACTAGCTGACTAGCTTTTTGGAGTGAGTGTACTTAAGGATGGTGATGGCCCGGCTGTCAGCCCTGGCTTTGATCGAAAAATAACTTATTTTGGATTTAAAATCAAAAGACAAGCTACGTGAACCTGCCATTATCCATTTCATAAGGAAGGACAAGAGAATGGACTACATTTTTAAATGATAATCATAATGGTGAGTGGACTTTTTGTTTTAATCTACAGTTTTCTTTTTATTGCTATCTCATTCATATCATGTTGAATACAATGTGTAAAATATTATGTCAACTTTAGATCACTGGTTGTGTTGTGGTAAAAACAAAGGTATTGACGTTGCAATTGGAAGTACTTGGTACATGACATTTCTTGTTGTGATGCATGTTTTTATTGTTGCATGCTGGACATTGAATACAGCACAACTTTTTTTCTCTCTGACAGCATATACTTTCAGTGGTCTTGAAAGAATGCGAGTAGTTGTGTGGTTGAATTTATTCCGCTACTATTTGAGTGACTGTTTTGGCAAAAGTTTCTTTGAAACGACAACCATATTTACTTCTAACATGGTTCCTGCTATCGATATTTGCAACCATTGTGTACATTGCTGCTTCACAGCCGAGGCGTGGCTTAGGACCGTTTCACTCTGTCATCAACGAATTGCTTCTCCTACATAGGTCTGCAAAAGAATGGTCTCAAGTCATGCTGTGTATATACAGGCATCCGAGTTCTCTATGTATGAGGTCAAATCTTTTTCTGCTACCGAGGGCCTAGCTCCAATAGTCACAGTTCGCCACTGGATGAACTGATCATGTCTCCACACCAACAACGGGAGTTATTGTTCCGGCAGACATCAAGCTTAGGTCTGTTTACTATAGAAATACACTTGGCTTATCGCGGCACACCTGAAGCTTGAGTCTCATTACTATAGAAATGCACTTGGATGCATTTTTACAAGAGTCTCTTTTTTCTCATCTTTTTCTCTGGCCAATTGAACAACACATTTAGCCTGCCTTTGTGTTCCGATGTTTCCACACAGGCCTAAAGAACATCTCTTCCAACTTTTTATATCACAGTAAAATTACAAAACTGTGGGGGACAAACATGCAATTTTTCAGAAAGTGGAGGGATCATGTCTACCAAAAAGATCACAATTTTTGGCAGCCGCAGGAATTTTTATGAACCAAATCTAAGAAACTAATTTTCCCATTGGTATACATAAATATTTTTCAGTTCATCTTAGTCATTACGAACAACCAAGTGGTCATTCATGACTTCCTGTTTAAATGTAGCATAATAATGAGGTGAAACACATGCCAAACTCATCTATCAACATGTGTAAGGTCAAACAAAACAAATGAGACAAAAGGTTGTTGAAAACTTTGAAAAATTACAAAAATGTCTATGAAGATATAGCTACACACTTGAAAAATACCCATCTCTACTATTGGGGCAATAATCACAAAATTTAAACCAACTTAAGCAGGGAGAAATCTGCCTGGAGGGGGACCCTGGTGCATTTTCCCT